>JAIGNY010002198.1:895000-917500 GCA_020152595.1 Chiridota heheva
CACGTGTGACTGCTGAACTACTATAATCCTTTACTATCAAAGATGGAAGGATCTTAATCAGCTTACATAAACAATTCAGATTGACTAAGTTCTCTTAGGACCTTACAAAACCAACACCCTGTATAAGCACAGGTAACTTTTCATGTTACAGTATATAGTATGATGCCATCCATATACCTAAACCCGAACATTCTGTCTACATACAGTATGATCAATAACTAAATTATCAATTCTAATGTTAGTTCATTCAGAATACATTATTAGTCTTTTGAAGGAGACAAACAGCTGCTGAAGTTTTCTGTTTGATAACCATTTAAAAGTGTCTCCAATTTTCAAAAAAAGTTTAGTTATTGCTGATCAAAGTGAGACTTATTTCAATTTGTGTTAATGTTGTGAACAAGGAGCCTACTGTAGATGTGAAGAAAGACGAGTGTCTGATTGCAAATCTTCCATCTTCATTCAAAATAATGAAAATGTATTTGCTACTCAGAATGTTGAATTTTTTGTTTCCTTTAAATAGTGGCAGATAAAAAAACAATGGATTTAGCCAAGAAAACAGAGGGGTCGGCCTATTCATCACAACTTTCAACACAAATTAACAACACAAGAAAATTCAAAAATCATAATATGGCAAATTTCTAACCAATTATGATGAGAACATTTGCTGTTTATCTAGTCCGTGAGTGAGTGAGCTGTCATGATTTCATAAATACAACTAAAAGATGGTATCAATTAATCAATTAATCGCCATAAGCCTAGCGGCTCGTTGACGCACTCCTCAGGGTCATTGAATAGGATGTGTCTGGCTGAAGTTTTTGAAGTGGAATTCGGGACCACCCTGCAGTAGCCAGATCAGATGCAGACAATCCACTCCAACTTTTCAGGCCATCCATCCACCTGGCACGAGGGCGCCCAGCATATCTTTTGGTACCAGAGGGAAGGCCTGACATCATGGGGGCAAGGCCTTTACGAACACAATGTCCATGCCACTTAGCTTGTTGCTCCAGGATTATGTCAGATGAAAAAAGCCATCTATCTCCAATCAGATGTTGTAGGTGGTCATTGGAAATTTTGTCAGATCATGTTAGTCCAAGCAGGCGCCGCCAGATAGTTCTTCCAAATGCATCAAGAGCTGCCAGGTTATTTTTCTTCATAGTCCAGGTTGATGCACCATATGTAAGTCTGGCCATGACAAGGGACTTAATGAGAAGCATCTTCACCTTTAAGTCGATGTGAGTGGATTTTATGTAACTACACTGGTTAATGCTCTGCTTTGCCATTGCAATGCGGCTTCATATTTCTGCAGAATCATCAGTGTTGTAGGACAGGACTGAGCCATGGTAGCGGAATGAAGTGACACGTTTGATAGCAGAACCATTGTATGAAATTGAGAGGTTATCCAGTGTGGGCTGTATTACCATGTACTCAGTTTTATCAGGGTGTAGTTGGAGACCATATTGCGAAGCAATGACACCAAGCGACTGTAGCTGGATTTCTGCATCATTAGCACTTAGTGCCAGGAGTGCAATATCATCTGCATATCGTACTTCATTGGTAGTAAAGCCTTCAACATCTGGAGGTACAAGATGTTCAGTTGCCTGAGTCCATTCACGCATCATTGCCTCTGTGTAAAGGTTGAAAATGGTTGGCGAGAGAGGACATCCTTGCCGCACTCCAAGTGGTGTCTTGAAGATTGGTGTACTTAAACCTTTCCATGTCAGGGTGCCCTTAGCTCTGGAGTAAAGGTTAGCAATAAGGCGAAGCACATCAGCAGGGGCATTGAAGTCTTGGAGTACGTCCAACATCTTTGTGTAAATGACACTGTCAAATGCTTTTTTTAAATCAACAAATGTGACGTGGAGGGGCTTCTTAAAACTTCAGCCAGAAGCTCATCACGCTTATTCAAATACTACGAACATTTGAAAACATAACCTTAATTCTACCACTAGAACAATCCTTATCCACAAAACATGCATGACAGGTGGGTTTAAACTCTCACCCCCCCGTGACTAGATTAAAGGACTCAGATCCTTAATTGCCCTATTGACACCCTAGCAAGAACACAAAAACCTTTCCTAGTTAAATGCAAACCATCTCTCATGAACCAATCAACGCAAGATTCAAACTTATTCCAGAAATTTACAAAACCGAACTGAAATAGACAACAAATACTCTCTAACTAAGTATAGATCAACAACATCTTATCTATCATGAAGGAACTACCCCTACCCGCCAACAGACCAACAACTAGAACCCTACAACCTGTTTCCTTTAACTTAAATAACAAATCCATAAAACTATGCCTAACAGAATCAACATTTCTCCTTGAAATATCATTTGTACCAATTGAAACTACAACGGTATCTTTACCCTTACATAAAGTCTCAACACGAGAACTGACATCCCTAGCCCCTGGAAGACACACCCTAATCCCCTTCTACTATGATCTACTCCACAAAACTCTGTGTCAACATACCTAACAAGTGAATCCCCTATCCATAACACCTTATCCCTATTAGAATCCACAGGCAACGTACCAGATGAATCAACAACCTCACGACCAATGGTACCTGTACAATCATCAACTACAGACAACCCTACATCAGGCCTGTCAACAGAATCTGATCCAAGACTATCTACCTGAACAGAACCCCAATCAAATTCCTCACCCAAAGAATATCAAAATCACATGTCTGACTAGCCACATCTAAGCCACAAAACTCAGTCTGCACATTAGCATCAAACTTTTTCAACGATACAACTACAACCAGAAAGTCTCAACTCCAAAGCCTTCAACCTTGTACACTTTGAACAGACAAATACGAAACTATCAACCGAAGCTTCATCAAAACTACTGTACCTGTCACACTGGACTCCTGGAAATCAATCCACATATTACAGCTATCACAGTAAATCGAACTCTCCATGATCATACTATATAATTAACCAGAAGCAGAAAACCAAAAGCAGCAACCTAAAAGAGGAACAATAGGCCTAACAATACCTAAAGAAATACCTTAGCTTCAACACACAATATACTAGCCTACACTTAACACATAAGCCTATGCACTTAAATTTAAAAAAAATAACAAAACCTACACAACAATATCAAAGCCTAGCTTACAACAACTTTACGGCCTAGCCTAGCTTACAACAACAGCAACACTTAGGCCTACATGTACATCACTATGGAATTTCAAAAAGTGATGATATGTTTTCATGAAACTTGAAGAGATGACTTATTTAAATATATATTTAAGAAAATAATAATAACAATTGGTAAGACATGTATTGTTGAAAAATCGTTTTACTACTCGTGAAAATATGTCAAATTTTAAGGAACACATACGATAACACTATCTTATATGTGTTATGTGCAAGTGTCGCAAGAAATTTCGTTCTGAGAGTGACGTCATCACAAGTTCACCAATTTTTACGAGCAAGTACACGAGCTGATGAAAGCAAACATTATATTTGCTTTTTTCTCCAATTTCTGCTATTACAAGCAACACAAATTTTTGAATAATTCTTTATGTTGCTTCTTTGGTCAAGTTGTTCTTCCAAGACCTTTGGTATTGCTGAGATGATTCCATAATAATGTGTGAAAAACAATGCATCAATATTGTAGAACCTCTTAAAGTCACTGTCTGTAAAACAAATGCCCATTGTTATTCAGAATAGCAGTAATATACCTAACACCTTTATTGAACAGTAGCTTATTAAATACAGTGTAATTACTAATTTGGATAAGATGTTTATTCCAAATGATTTGGCAACTATAATTGTCCACAGGCGTGGCATATGAGAAATTGCTCCATGCAGAGCAGACTTGACGAATAAGATAATTACAAGTATTGCAAATATGTTTAGTTTGAAAATTACAGCGAAAAAGAAAAGATTTTCCATAACAATCAACATAAAATCAAAAATACTTTCCAAGGTCTGAAGACAATATCAATGTATCGCTTCACCCATGCAATCTTAATGGCATCTAAAAAGTAAAAGATATTGACCATGTTAAGCCAGCCCAAGTACAGTATGTAGGAAGAGTAAGAGTATTTCTACCGACTTTATTGGGCTTGCCTTTTCAAATAAAGTTGAAAATTGACTTTTCCACATCTTTCATAAAAGAAAGGGGCGGTGATGGAAGGACAGTGAAAAGCAACACAAGCTGAGAAAGCCCAAAGGTTTTAACAATGGTAAATTTACCAATCGGTATCAAATCTCTCTGAGACCAGATCTGCAATTAGGATTTAAGACGGGATAATTTGGGGAAGTAATTAAAATTAAAAAATCAGCTTTTATGGTGAGAAATAAATATTACCAGAAATTTAACTGGATCGTAAGTAATATTAAAACCAAAAAGATCAAAATCAGGTGGGTAGTGCTGTCAACGAATAGCATTTAATCACTAATCACTCGAAACTCTTCAAAAACGTTTAGTAAAACTCATAAACGATTAATGGCGAAAATACTATATGGGTGGCCCAGTGTACAGTAACAATTAGCACCACTGAAAAAGATCGTAAAATACTCAAAAAATCACCTAAAAATTTGATCTATAAACTGAAAACAACCCCTCTATGCTTAAAATGCATGAAAAAGGCAAAAAATGCAATTAAAAATCAGGCAAATTCCTTCATTTTTTTATTATTGATCGTTTAGATCTTTCCACGGCGTGTTCATGGCCAGAACTAAATTCAACTTGTTAAATTCAAAATTGTTGCCACACTTTAAAAACTAAAAATTGATTTACAGCAGAGAAGTGCCATTTCACTGGCCTTAGCCAATAATGTACTGGGGTACGTTCGATGTACACAAATTATTTTGTGACAGCAGATGGAACTTCAGACTGCCAGAAATCGGCAACATTTCTTGTTAAATATTTTATTTGAATGTCATCCAAACCCAGGATCTTTATTTTTAACTAGTTTTATCAGCCTAATGGGTAATTACTGTATAAGACATTAAATTTGCATTTGGTGAGATTCTTGGCCTATTTTTTGTCCAAAAATGCATGGTACAGTATGTTTGTGTGTGTGACAACTGTACCAGTGCCTGTCATCAGCGTACTGAGTCACTTTAAACTCGTGGATACAAACAAATATATCCTTTAAACTGTTGTTATGCTTAAACATAATGCTAACATATCAACACACATAATAAAAAGGTAAAAACTCAGCAGACAGCCTTGTCTTACACCACGATTGATATAAAAGAATCCAGACGAATGGCCTTTGTTTAATACACATGCTGATGCATTAGAGTACAGAGTACAGAACCCCCTCTTGATGTCAGTACCGAAATTAAAAGTATTAAAAACAACATCAATAAAGGAGCACTCAAGCGTATCGAATGCCTTGTGGACATCAAAGAACAATAAGAAACCTGGAATGTCAGACGCGTTACAATAATTAATTACATCTAGGATAGTGCGAATGCTTTCCCCAATATAACGCACCTTTATAAAGCCTATTGATCTGAATAGATTATATTATTTTAAACACCCTTAATACGCTCTGCGATACATTTAGCAACTATCTTATAATCTGCATTCAACAAAGAAATAGGCCTCTAATTTTCAATTCTTTGAAGATCTTTGTTCAGTTTAGGAAGAAGCAAAATTATGTCCTGCCCCTGCTCAAAAGAGACATGGTGAAAGAAAAAAAAGAAAAATTTAAAGACCCTAACAAAACGTCACTCACGTCGTCCCAAAAAGTCTGATAAAATTACACCAGAACATCATCAGTGCCCGGAGCTTTATTTTATGACATAAAAAAAGGGCTGATTTACACTCCTCTAAAGAAAGCATATACCATCACATACGTCACACTCATCATTATTCAGCTTAGCAAAGTTAGGCAAATAAAGAATAACAGACCCCACAAGGAAAACCTGCCCTGCCCCTTCATGGGCCAGCCCTGCCCCCTACAGTCCGCCCTTCCCCTGGGGTCTGCCCTGCCCCCTCATGACAAAAAATGTTTTTTTTGTTTTTTGTTTTTATGTATAGATTTTGTTTTTCTTAACTTAATAATCTTAATTAGCCTCATAAATGAAATACCTTACATGGATACAAAACACAATGCTAGCATAGTAAGCAATTGTCCTGTTTGGCTGATGACTGGTCCTTATCAGTGAGAATAGCTTCACTCTGAAATGTACAGTATGATTATAGCTAATATCCCAGAGCTTCTTCACCAGGGAATTGAGCCTTAAGGGGCCCCTGGACTCCATGCCGCAAAAGGGCAGCGCTTTGCACGTGCATTAATGTGCCCCTCAACCAGTCTAGCACCCTGCCCCTTTTTATATTAAGCTAGAGGTCTGGCTATACATTAATATCAGAAAGGTTAAGTATGGTAGAGCAATAGAAGCCGCTGTAAAAACATTTATTTAGCATCTAGAATATCATGACAATTCGTTATAGTAGTACCACCATTCAAGAGTTTTAACACTACTGTTATTGTGATTCCACTTTTCAAGATTAAGAAAATAACGAGTATTTCTGTCCCCTCCTCCCCCCACCTGGCCTAGAAATGATTCATTATCCCCTTCACCTTTTCGTCGTAGATAGCATGAGGTTTACTCTTGGCACTATTTAACAATTCTGTATTTTTCCAAGTAGAAGAAGTAGAATATTCCTTCTCACAATTACAAAGCTCAGCAGTAATAACCTTCTCTTGTAACCTGCTTTTGCAGACTTCCTCCTTTGCATGATTAACACTGTGATATCTAACATTAAATTTAATGGGCTCAAGTAACAGATTAACTTTATCATTTAAATGAGAAATACAAATATCATGAACTACCTCTTTAATCAATGAAACATAATGTATCTCACTTTAATAGCAGGAACAATTTAATTTCCAATAACCTTTACCTCTGGGTTCATTTGTTAAAGGAATATTGCACACAACTGCTGAATTATCTGACCAAAGACTGGGAATAACCTGAATATCATGCATGGTTTTTAATATACCATGACTTACTAGAAAAAAAGTCTAAACGGCAGCAAATCCTAGTATCTTTACCTGAAAACCACATGTAAAGCCTTGGTCAAGGGGGAAAAATCCCCTTCAGATATCTATCACATCAAAGATAAAAACATCAAATTTAAAAGAATTTCCCTGGCATAAAAGTGTGTCACAGCATGACCACACTTCTATTGAAGTAACCCCTAATATGATAATATCAGATGAATGAGAGTACATGTCATAAATATTACTAAAGAAAAATGCATCACTGCAAATCGCTTAATAATATACAGTATCAATAACAATAACATGACCATTGTCATCATTCCAGTATTCTATTCAAGAGATAAAAGTTTAAAGAGGGGTTACAGAGAATGCACACACCATGGCTGGCTGAAGTGCCATGTGAAAATAAATAATACCACCCATTCATTATGCCAAATATGCTCTGAGTTACTGGTTGAATGAACCTCCTGTAAGAAAATTAAACTATTTTTTCTTGTAGGGCCATGTAAAACACTGCCACCTCTTTATTCTATCATTTAGTCCTTGGATATTAAAGGTGCAAATTTTAAGTAAATCGTCAATTCAGATAATGATACATATGAAGTACAAAGTTATGCAGTTATGCACATCAATTATCACCGTGTAATGATTGCAAAAAATCGAATATTGTATCACAAACATGCAAATAAAACACCAGATGTATATTATGAGTTTATGGGAATTTGACAAAAAGCATACACTCTGTACACATTCCAGGAAAAACTCTTTGCAAAGTTCATGCAAAGTAACGATAAATAAAGTCAATAACAGGCTTGTGAATAAAAGAGAGAGTTAACATCGGTATAATAACATGTTTATGAGGATTTGACAAAAGCATACACTCTGTACACATTCCATAAAAAACTCTTGGCAAAGTTAATGTAAAGTAACAATAAATAAAGTCAATATCACGCTTATAAAAGAGGAAATTAACTTTTATAGAAGGTACGAAAGAACAATGTTTATTGATGAAAGAATAATCAGGACATCATAATCAAAATCAATGTGAAAAGGGCAACCAAAAAAGATGGAACCTAAGATGGAAGTAAAAAAGGGCCCTCAAAATTAAAGTACCATATCAATACAACAAAATATAAGGAAAGGACAAAAATATGGTCCTTTGTAGAATAAGCAAAAAGCCTAGTATTCAGTATATAATTAGTATGAAAACAGTAGGCTGGTGCAGTAGTCAATTAAAAACAGGTCAGCACAGTACTTGTCTGAACTTTATAACAAATTAGCAGAAAGTGAATATTCATTCAAATCATCTAGCAAAAAGCAAAAGCGTAAAAGTAACAATGATCATGAAACTTTGATCAATATACCATTAGATATACAATCCTCATGTCACCTGACAAATCGCTGATGACCTAATATTTTCCTTTTTGAATAAATTAAAACAATTTATTAATATACATGTAAGACAAACATTCATTTCTTCTGTCCCATCCGAATGAACAAAACCCAAGCCAGTACCCGGCATGGACGGAAAGTACCACATAACCTGGTAACGGAGGCATATCCTCATCAACAGCTCAAAGTGTCAAGGATCATCAATTTTTTGTTTTCTTTTTCTTTCCTTCTTTCTAAATTGCTATTGGTTTTACTCAATTTTTCCCTCTTGCCGCCATTGTAAACAGGGATGATACAAGCCGGAACTCTGGGTGGGATGTATGCATACTTGACACCGTCTCTCTGTCTTACTTCAGGCAAGAGCATACGTAGTTTCTTTCTATTTTCTCTGACGGAGATAGAGACGTCATCTCCGGTGTACTGTAGATCTTATTTCCTTGAAAGGGATTATTTTTTTGCATCCATGGGGCAAGGCGAAGAACATCCTCTCAAACAGAAAACTCCTTAAACATAACATGGATGGGACGAGGCTTATGGTGATTCCCGCCAGGTTGAAGATCCAGGGGTTGGGACGTGACGTCACCGCACTGGGTGTACACTGTGCTCTTACAATATCCGCATCCTTGTCATATTTCAGAAGTGTTCTGATTATAGCTTCTTTCACAAACTTTTCACAGTTTTTGCAGCCAGAACCTTCACTATTCTTGGGAACATTGTAAATGACAATATTGCTTCTTCTTGATCTATTTTCTAAATCATTTAAGTTTCTTATTTAAAGACTTTTCAAGATGTTCGAGATGAGAGTTGAAATCATTGATATTGGAGCAGTTAGCTTTATTCAATAAATTGTTTTTAATATTGACTAGTTCTTTATAGACAAATGCCATAGAGTTTTCTACTCAAAAACTGTTGTTTTCATTACCTTCAAAGCTTCCTGCAGGTTTTCTACTTGTGATGGGATACATGTAAGGGATGAGAGTTGCTTTCTCATTTCACTTTGCTCCGCAGCCATGTTTTGTTGTTGATAATCAAGTTTAGCTTTTCCTCTACATAATTAGCATGCACTGGTAATTCAAAACAAGCATTGGAATCTCCACTGGTTGTACTATGTGTAATACGCTGCATAGTGTTTCATAGGTAAATTTGATTTGATGCTGAACTATTGTCTGTTTTTGACTTTCTGATCTGCCCTTTTGAACAAAAATGGCTCATACGAAGTCTAAAGATGTATCCAAAACTACTCACAAAGCATTATGCACCAACTTGGCATCCCTCCCTGTGTCCCGCATCAGTGGCTTCCCACCTGATGTCCCACATGGCATCCCACCTTATGTCCCACCATATGTATCCCTCCCAATGTCCCAATGACATCCTACTTTGTGTCCCACATGGCGTCCCACCTTATGTCCCACCATATGTATCCCTCCCAATGACATCATACTTTAAATCCCACATGGCATCACATCCCATGTCCCCATGGCCTCCTACCCTGTCCCACATAGCCTCCTACCCTACGTCACACATGGCATCCTACCTTACGTCACACATGGCATCCCAATTTATGTCACACTCTATGTTACTCGTGGCATCCCACCATGTCCCACATGGCATTTTACCCTGTTCCACATGGCATTCCACCCCATGTTCCATATGGCATCCCATCCCATGTCCCACATAGCATCCCATGGGCTTAATAGGAAGTCTCATCCTAGCTATCACAGTCCCTGATTGAGCATACTATGTATGAAAGTGTCAGTTCATATAATAATTTATATGCAACTCAGTTGTTGAATAAGAGAAAAAGGTGAAATCAAATAATTATGCCTGATATAGCCATTGGTGTATACCACATGGTATATATTATATCATATGTCCCTCATGGCCCCCATCCATGACCCACATGGCATCCCTCCCTATTTTCATATGCAATCACATCCTGTCACACTCCCTGACTAAGCATACTAAATTAAAAAGTCTGGTCAGTTCATATACTGTAGCAACTTTATGCAAATGCTCACAATAATAAAGGTGGAGTTTAATAATCATGCCTGATACAACTGTTGGTGCCTAAATATTTTGAAGAATTAAAAGAATTTTAAATCTCAAGTGCTACAAGAGAGACTTGAGGATCTCTGAAGAATATTGGAAAGTTATATCATTTTACAGTTATCTTCTAAGAAAATATCAAATGTTTTGTAAACTTTTTAAGGAAACTAGTGTCAATCCTGTCTTAAGTGTCTCTGAAAAACTTTAACATTTTGTAAGGAAATTCTAACCTTCCATAAGGATATCTGAAAAAACTTTAACTTTTTATGAGGAACTCTGAAGAAACTTTAACATTTTCTGAGGAAGTCTCAGCAAGAAACTGTGGGCGGCCAGACGGACAGCCGAACGGATGTAATCGCCACTACATAAGTTTGCATTATGCTTCGCATGCGAACCAAAAAGAAGCGGACCCAATATAGAACCCTGAGGAACACTACTTGAACCTTCTTTCATGGAGATACTTCACCATTAACAACAACTCTTTTTGACCTGTCAATTAACCAAGAATTTATCTAAGTGGAACACTTTCCCTCCACACCAAGCGCTCTTGTTTTCAACATGAGCCTGCCTGATGGAACCTTATCAGATGCTTTTTGGAAGTCTAAATAGATAACATCCACATTACGACCAGAATCAACTAGTTTAGTAACATCATCAAGAAATTCCAATAAATTAGAAACTAGTGCTGTCACGACATGGCTCTATAACGTATCGATTATCGTGGGGAAAAATATATCGTATTATCGTGGTACTTTTTAAGAAAACGGACTCAAGAAACAAATTGTTAATATCACTTAAGTATGATCATGGAGTTACAATTTACTCCATAAAATGAACGCAAAACAAAATGAGTTGCAGATCTAGCAGATGACATGATCTTGTGACTACTACGTTCATCATGCATATGTTTGGTAATTCAGCCAACTTGACTATGATTCATCGAAGTGAGGGCCTGAGTGGCACATTCTGGGAAAATGTATTGTTCTTTTTGCCAACTTACATCGGCGCGTGCCAGTGTGTGGTGACAGAGCATAATTCTTAATTAGTTGTTTTTATGTTTCACGATTATTTTGCACGTTTTTAATGGTCTAAACTTACTTTTAGTACCGTAACGTAAGAATTGTAATGTATGAAGTTAGCCCAGCCTAGTTGCGCAAACATTTCTTAGTTGAGTATTTGTTTTTGGTATCGCGATATGTCACGAGAGGCATATTTCACGTCGTGGGAAAAGTGTTATCGCGATAATTGATATGTCATGACAGCACTACAAGAAACACAAGACCTCGTAGGTAAGAACCCATGCTGGGACAAATTCAACAAACCATTGACCAGTAAATGATCTAGTACAACATCCTTAACAATGTACTCTATAACCTTGCACACAACACTAGTTAGACTCACTGGCCTATACTTACAGGGAAAACTGTGGTCACCCTTTTTAAAAATTGGAGTGACATTTGAAATTCTGCAATCACTAGGAACAACACTAATATCAAAGCACTTTGAAAAGATAATACTCAGGGGAACAGAAAGAACATCAGAACACTCACGTAAGACAGCAGGATGTATACCATCTGGACCGGGAACTTTATCTGAAATCAAACCCTTTAACTTCTTAGACACAACATCAACTGAAAAATCAACATCCTTAATGGATAATGGAGAGTGCACACTAAGATACTCCACAACATCATCAGCAAGGGACTCCTTATTAAAAACAAATACAAAGTAGTCATTCAAAACCTCAGCCATATCCTTACTACTATTGATAGTTTTTTTGCTCTGAGCAAACATAAGATTATACAGGGCCTTTGTTGGTTTGTAGTCTAATATTAAGTATCCCTATGACTGCTTTTTCACATGTGGCCTACAGGCAACAATGTTTTAAAGAAGACGATCAGGCCTTGGCATAACCTAGCTATTATGTACTTGTCAATTGTGTGACTCACTCTTACACCCCTGAAGGTGAGTCATTGCACCAAAGTGGATGGTCAAAACATGTACTGTACATTGATGCACCCCTCAGTCACTTAGGTGACTGACATTCTTGTGCAAATGACTTACCGAAATTCACTCACATCTGTACAAAGTCAATGGGTCAGAGGTAAATTGAATCACCCCTGAGTCACTCTGGTGACTGACAATTTGGTACAATGACGAATATGTGAGTCACTTTTTCATATGTCAATGACTCACCTTTGACTGACATTGCCAGGGGTAGTAGGGGTGAGTCATACAACTGACAAGTGCATTAGTCATATTTCACAATACACTTTTTGACATACTAGTGGCGTGTACAGTGGGTTCAGAGGTTGCGTTATAATTTTTTGCCTGGCGTATTTGCTTACGACAAGCCCTTGAAGTTTGGCGTATTTTGTCAAATTGCCGTCGTATGTACAGGGCATTGCGTAATGTACAGGGCATTGCGCGCTAGCGAAGCATGCAAGTAATTGTTATTAACACAACACACTTGTGTAGGCCTGCCTCGCTAAAGTGAATGAAAATTGCGCTTAAAATACCAAAAACATTATAAAATTGGACTATTATTATCATAAAAAATAATACGAAAAAGTTCATACCCAATCCTTGTATAATGTTGATTGTTGAGTCGTGAAATTTGGGTTAACAAACCCAAAATAAACTAGAAAATACTTTTGTTTATCGTATCCAAACTTTTAAGAGGTTTTAGTGAACTTTGACCAATTGTCAGCAATAATATACTATTTAGATCTTGAACACGCCTACTTCTTTACAGTATAGTAACTTGACTTGCAGACTGTGATCACTTCACAGTTACACGATCAACACAATACAGGAGGAAAGTTAAATCCTAGCTAATAATGTCGTTGACAATTGACAACCTGCATTCAAAACAACATTAAAACTTTCACATACACTGTATGTACAGTGTACGTACATCATGCATAGGGTCTATGTACTAGCCTATAGGCCTATGTGTTTATGGCAGCACTACGGGCATGTTGAATCATTCGGCCGTTAGTCTCGTAGTTGTGTCATTTTCCTTTTAATTAAGAGTAATTCAAAATCATTTTTATGTGAAATAAAATTTGAATCGCATCAGAGAGGTAAGATGTTCATGATTTTAGTTATATTAATGAAAAACTCTGGCTAAAATTCGACATGCTATATCTAAATCTTACGACGCAGGTACAATCCGTAAGAAATTTCAGCCATGGCGTAAAATACGACAAATTTGTCGTTAACGCGATCTCTGAGTGGGTTATTACACTTTCCATACATAAAGTAGAAGGTGGGATCAACTTTGGACTACCAAACTTAGGTCCATGGTCAATGGTGAAATTTGCTCCAAACTTGTTATCTCAATATATTATGTACCTTTCTAGCTTTTATTTGATTTTATACGTAGTTCTTTGCAGTTGTTTTTAGTGCTCAAAAAGACAAAATAAAAAGACCCTTTATGCTTGTTTTGGCAAAAAAGTTTTCCCCCAGTCGCACCTTCAAAGTTTGTCACTTGCAATTGTTTATGTTGGCGTCATATTACTTCTATGGTCATCGTACAGTTGATTAGCTAACAACTTATGTACATTTAAATAGATTCAACTAACAAGTAAACATTCTTATTGAACTTTGACCTCATAAATAATCAACAAATTTTAGTTCCGCTTTTAAAGTAAAAGCCGAATATTTGTTCCCAACGCGAACAGAAGACTCACAAAAAATAGATAAATCCTACCATTTCCAAGTAAGTTTCATGCGGGATTATTTTGTGGATAAACAATAAATTTGTGTGAACCTAGTGATTAAAGATTTTTAATATTATAGTAAAGAATATTCTCAGGGAAGGGGTGTAAAGGTAAGACGTAAATCCAAAAAAGTTTTGTCTTTTATCTCCAATAGCGTGCATAGAAAAAAACCATGACCTTAGTAAGGCAGCAGATCAGTAAACAACACCATTCACACAATATCGGCATACAGAAACGGGTCAAAGTGAAAAAAATTATGGCCAAACGATGGTAAATGATTCCACAACTAGGTCTGATCACTATTGGTTTTTTTATTAAGTTTAATTCGCGTAACTAGTGTAGCGTGAGTCACACATTATGATTGAAAGAGCTCAACTTTGTACTCAGATTTTTTTCAGCAATGAACGAAAAACACAACGAAGTGAATCTTAAATTTTCCCAAACAAACAAAACCTTAAACTTACCAGCAATGAAGTACAAAAAATGAGAAGACACTATGGGGGAGTCTGAAAATCTTTAGACTTAAGTCTTTATTCAGTCAGCAGTATGGTTAGTGTACGTACACTACAACTTAGACGTCAGCAGGTACTGCATTCGTGGTCACGAAACTTCAAACTTTTGGTCATAAAAAGTTACGAAATAAGCTTTGGTGTTTGTGTATGCAACCAGCAACCCATTTTTGAAGAAGATCGAAAGTGATAAATTATTTGTCCTTGCCAGGGACGGCGGAATGTTCAAAATATTGGGGGAAGTGACATGTGATAACACATCTTCACCTAAAATTATTGGGGGTAGATTTCCCCCTCCCCCTCTTCTCCAAGCCCCCGGCTCAGTTGCGCCTGAAGTAGCTCAAGGGCAGGTGAATTAGCCCATTTCTGAGGCCCTTCCCCTGTTGCCCACAAATGAAATAAGAGAATATAGTGTAATTGTTCAGGTCAGGCAGAGGAGTACTTTGCTCCACTCCTAGTTGAGGCAGTGGCGACGCTGCGAATGGTACGGGCATTCCCCTCCCTCCACCCCACACTCCCCCCCTCCCTCCCCCATCCCCTTCTCCTTCCTGAAAATTGTGTAAAGTGACATATTTTGTCCAATTTATATTCCCACCCCCTCCCCTCCACATGAGACAAACTGCCTCTCTCCTTCCCCAGCATCATTCTGGCGCCGCCACTGCTTCCCGGTTGCATGTTTCCTGTCCGATTGGGGGCAAAATTGGGAAAGTATTTAAATAATTTGGTAAAATTTAAGAGAAAATTAGTAACATTATTAAGAATTTTAGTAAAATTTCCAACATGTACCAAAAGTTGAAGAAAATTTCCCGACAATTGGACAAATTTCTCGGAAATCAAAATAAGTGCTAGAAAATGAAGGAAATTTTGCTACAATCAAAGGAATTGCCCGGAAATAAAGGAAATTGAAAACAACTCGTGGTTTGTGGATAGCGTAACGCCAGTGGGTCAAAGCCGCAAGGAAGCTCACCGGCCGAATACGTCAGTTATCCAGCCAAAAGAAATTACTTATGCTGGAATGGAAGATCACTTTACTCGACTGGTAAGACAGCAATGCTTGCCAATGGGATTACGATACAGCATTGCTTGTGAGTGAGTGAGTGAGTGAGAGTAGATGGACAGGTTCTGGTAAAGTCAGACTGAATACCGGTGAAACCATATTATTTTCAGGGAGAGAAGATGATATGCATCACCACGGAGTAGCAGTGATGATGTCCAAGAAAGCAGAAGTCACTGCTTGAGTGAAAACCTATTAATGAGAGACTGATCTATTTCAGGTTTTTTTACCAAATACATCAAACTTTCTGTCATATGCACCAACCAATGATGCTAGTGACGAGGGAAAGACAACTTCTATGATCAACTGCAAGCTTTAATTGATGGAGTACAGAAACATGTTGTACTGATATAGATGGGAGACCTTCACGCCAAAGTAGGTCGTAACAATAAAGGTTATGATAATGTTATTGGTGGACATGAACCCGGTGAGAGGAATGCTAATGGTGAGAAGCTTCTGGACTTCTGCGGTAACAATAATGTGGTACTAACTGGTACAATTTTCTCACATAAGCATTCCACATTCCATTACAAGCGAAATCCAGATACACCGCACCACATGATGTCCCACATGCCATTCTACCTGTCCAACATGCCAACCCACCTTGTCCCACTACCCTGTCCAACATGACATTCCACTTTTTCCCCCATATATCACCCCGCCTTGTCCTTCATACAATCTCACCCTGTTCCACATGACATCCCACATTCACCCCAATTCCTCTACCAATCATTATGTCATCTACTATATAACATTCCATTCCATTTTCCATATAAATCAAATAAAGCTGTCTACCAAATCAGTCTTTTATGATTCCTCTCTATTCAAGCCAGTATTATTGTTTATATTTCTTTTCATACCTAAGATACTTAATTTCAAATTCTTTTGAGGCGAGAGGCTCATATAGCAGATTCATTTAGAGATTACCACAAGTATCATAGTAGTGTATGTTTCCTCTCTATTGGAGCCAGCACGTATTGTTTATATTTCTTTTCATGCGCAAGACATTTAATCTAACATTCTTTTAAGGTGACAGACTCATATAGCAGATTTATTTGAAGATTACCATAATCTTAACAACTCCCTGGTCTGTTATTTTCCTCTCTATTAGAGTCGATACATATCTTTTATGCCCAAGACACTTAATTTTGAATTCGTTGCAGGCAAGGGAATCTGTTGTGTGACTTTTTTTCATGGAAGACAAATATTTTAATTGCTATAGTCATGCCAGGAATGGCATTATCATAACAAATCCTAGCTCGCCAAGCGCCAAGATGCGACGCAGCAAGGTGTAGTAGAATAGCTCTTACTATTCTTCGAATATAGTCTAGCTAAAAATGGTAAGAAATAACAAGTTGGGCGCGGATGGCACAACATTTTATCCCTTTTCGGGCAAGTTTAGCCCGAACTTTCTCAACATTGGCCGAATTTTGGCTATGCAGAAAATGACGGGGATGGGGGAAGGTGGGAGGGGGCTTATCTTCTACCATCATGCACGCATGTAACTTAATAGGACGCCGCGGGCAGCACATCCACGTAATAATACTATCGCAAATCCCATAAGGATACCGGAAATGGAACTAAAGACATGATTCACCTGTCTGCCTGTCTGATCGTAAAATTTATGGAGAGTTAAAATAATAGGTAATCTGAAATGTTTACTAAACAGAGCTAAGTTTGTGACAAAAGTAGTTGCGACTAAAATGGTGACCTCGGAATTTGTAACAAAAATGAGCGAACGTAGCGACAAAAGTGGTAACCTTGTTTGTGACAAAAGTGACCGATATTGTGACAAAATTGGTGACCTGCCAATTTGTGACAAAAGTGGGCGATATTTGCGACAAAACTGGTAACTTCGTTTTGCGACAAAAATGGGCGACGTTGTGACAAAAGTGGTGACCTATGGTAGTTGTGACAAAAGTGGGCGTTGTGACAAAAGTGTTCGCTACAATCGGCTACGAAACAATCTGCGCGCAAAGAATAAATCACGCGTTAACGGCCCTGGCAGCCTGGTGCGTCCCCGCACATGCCAGAAACTGCAATAATTTAGCCGTTTTTAAAAGAGGGGAGATTTGTGCGCTATTGGCCAAAAAGTGGAATACTATCTTGCTTATAAAAGTAGGAGGCCCGATTTGTTTAGTGAAGAATAAAAACATGTGAGGAAAAGTTATGGAAAGATTTACAAGGAAGTTGCAGAATTTAAGCATAAAAATATATTTTCAGGACAATTTTGGCCTTCCAGAAAGCTACTGCGGGGAAGTTCCCTTCTCCAAGTCCCCCCCCTCCCCCTTCTTTCTTCTGCAACCACGCCTTTGGACTTACCTCCTCGATGGAGTCTGGCTTCTCGGTGTAGTTTTGCGAATTGCGGTATAGAAGATTGCCCAAGAGTATGATCCCAGTGGTCGCGACCACGGGGACATCGGGACCAGTAAGGTTATTGCATTGTCTCTATATCATTTCAAGTTTTGTCCACAGCTGCACTGAGCTTTCGCGACATAGCACGCTTATTTTAGCTTTGGCCTGTGTACCTCAGTTCGTGGTACCATGGCGCCGCCACTGACCACGCCTTAATTTGAAAAAGTAAAACAACCACACAGTGCTGGTCAAGTATCTACATACCGCCTGCCTGTCATCATGCCTAACACTTTTGAGAGGAAAACGCGGAATCCACAGCACATTACTAAGAATTATATAAAAAAACGCAAATGCATGTCATCGGCATGGCCATACAGACCCATCTTACTGATGGGGCGGAGACTTTTTTTTCAGACTCGAAAACCTATCACGAAAACAGCGCAATGAAAATGTTAATAATCATTTTAATGTGAACCGTGGCTTAACCAGAGAGTTTGGCTTAGGGAAGAGAGGGGAAGGGGGGGGGGGGAGGGTGCACAGTGGTTAGAGGTGAAAATATAGGGGATGAAGTTTCACTTCAAAATTGAGAAAATTTGGGCAAACCCTGGGGCCTGGGGCGAAGAGCACTTAGGAGTCCAAGGGGTGAAACTCAGGTACGATGAAGATTTCTTGTTTGTGATGCCCCTGAATAGCTTCGGGGGCATCAGACGTAGCAACAATCAAATATAAGAAAACAAGACAATTCTAAATTCTAACGGTAAATCAAATATGGTAGGCATTTGGATTACCATTTCTAATAAGGAAGAGAAGAAATTTCCCCTGAAATGGAGGAAGTTCAAGAAAATAGTATTGGACATTTTCTTGTATTCGTATAAATAACTTAAAAAAAGGTCACAAAAGCGTGGAAAGCAAAGAAAAATGTTATTTGCATATCTGCAAGTTGTGCTGGATGGTTTTCCGCCAATTTTCGTATATTACAATTTGTCTTCCAAAATTCTTTGTATTCCTACCAGTCAGCCAATGTAGTAGAATCACGTGATTGAGTAAATCACTGGTTGACCTGAAAATCATGTTATCAGCATTATGCTGAATCGGGCAGTCGGGAGGACATGCCTGTTAGCATGGACGGGATTTGCCTACCGAAAGTGTGTGGTAGTGGAGGGGAGGAGGAGGGGGGAATACGTTAAGGTGCAAAAAAATTATCATACAAAAGATAGATATAAATTATAAAAAAGTGGAGGATTGCTCCCTCCAAATACATCTAACACCTCTGTCCGACTAGATTGGTGCCCAAGAATCATGTTGCCAGCATCATACTGTCATACCGAATCGAGAGGGCATTATGACCCATTCGGGCATGATTCCGATAACTCATTGATTTTAACAGTACATCCGACCGTGATATTTCACATCCCTGCCCAATTATGGTCGGTTCCCGGCCGAGAGGGGGCGGCCGCCCCCAGCCCCACGCCAAAACCTTTTTCTATTTGCATGAGAACCTTTTTTTTGTATGGCCTTAATGGGCTTTCGTAGCTTAGTAAGCTTAGATTTGAAACTGTACAATGTCTGATAGCAAAGTATTCCAATCTTTTAGTGTTCGGGAGAAGAGGGAGTATTTATATATATTCTTTTGAACATTTCTGATAAAAAGTGCAAGTGTTAACAATAGCCACACCACAAGAAAACCAAGGAGCTCCAATGGGCCAATCAGAACGTTCACTACAGTTCAGAAAAATAAAAACAAGTACACAAGACCACAAACAAACAGGAACGTCACTAAGGTAAGATTTGACGACTGGGGAGGGGGGTGGTGTGCTGACATATTTACCCAACAAAAAACCTTCCTCGTGGCATGCTTTTATGTAAAATTGGGAACTTGGTCAATTGGGAATGTTGGTAACATTTTGCAACATTTCCCGAAAATTTACCAAAAATGAAAAGAATTTCACGAAAATGAAGAACATTGAATTTTTTTTCCAAAATTCTTCTTCTTCTCTGACGTCTAACAAAAATTCCATCACATCTGCGGACAACGGACGCTTGTTTCATTTTTCAATAAACGCTTCAGTTTCTTTTTCTTTTAAATAACAGAATGGCTAAAACATCACTTTTTAAACGAACATTCCTCCAAAACACTTTAAAAGTTTAAAAGTTTGTCCGTTTGAATTTTTTTCCTAAACAAAGGAATATCTTTTTAAGATATACTGTAGTATCGTCATCAGGAGGGGGTAGGCTGCTTGCGCCCCTTAGAATCACATTCTATTAAGATGCTCACCTCCATAACTTTGTCCAAAATTGAAGTGTTTTTTTTCTTAAGTTGTAGATTTTGGTCCAAACGTTAAAATTTTCTGCCCTCAAATGTAAGTTTTCGTCCAAGATTTGAAGATGTTTGGTCAAAATTTGTAGATCTGTGATCGAAAAAATCTAGTGACAAATTTTAATGAAGATTTTTTTGTCTTAGATTTCAGATATTTGGTTCAAAATTGGATATTGTTTTGTCAAAAATGGAAGATTATTGGTCCAATATTCAGGGACCGCAGAGCAACTTTTAAAGTGGGAGGGGTGGAGGGAGAGGGGGAAGAAGAAGAAAATTGCGAAAATAAGAGGCGCCATTACATTTATATAATGTTAGGCAGAGACGTAGCAAAGGTCACCTCTCTGGAGTAAGAAACCTTTTAATTTTCTGGTTAAAAGTAGAAAAAATTGCACTGGTAATTACTGACATTGTCTATGACTGACATTTTCTTGAATTTTCTTCAATTTCGTTCATTTTGGGAAAATTTTGTTCATTTTGGGAAAATTTTTGGGGAATTTCGTTCATTTCGGGCACTTTCCTTAAAATTTCAGTGAATTGTTTAACATTTTTAGTGAAATATTCTTAATTTTGTTGCAATTTTCTTCGATTTTGAATTTTATTGGTCAATTTTCATGAAATTTGTTTACAAAATTTGACCAGGATTTCAAATACCTTTACCAACTTTTTCTTGAATTTTAAAGTTTCTTAAATTTTTGTAAGATTTTGTTTATTTTTGGGCACTTTTCTTAAAACTTTTGACAAATTTTGATAAAATTTCAAATAATGTTACCAAATATTCCTTCAATTTGACCAATCGTTTTAATTTTATATTTATAATTTTACAATTTTACCTTTCAACTGGAAAGGTGAAATCCTCTCAGGCCATATTAGAAGCTTTTTTGCACTGCAACCCCCTCCACCTCCCCTTACCCCTGTCTCCGAGGTCCCTGTAATATTGAAGATTTTTGGTGCAAAAGAGCTTCGGCTCAAAAAAAAAAAAAAAAACATATTTTTTTTTAATAAAACGAGAATTCAGTCGATCACGTCGATACGACTGAAAAAAACTAACATCTCTGTCAGTCTGTTGCTATGATCTCATGATTTTATTTTATATTTTACTTAATTATATGTGTGGCTTTGACAAACTTTTGAGCCCAAAACATACCCCCACCATCCCACACCGCTCCCCTCACCCTCCCCTCACCCCCTCCCCCTCTACGCCACTTTAGCTATGTACACAATTTAACATAACCAGTGTGGTGGAACGTTTGAGCGTGTCGGTAATAGCGGCGCCACGGGGAACTGGGGGACAAGATCTTCCACTTCTCGGCAACTTCGAATTTTTAATTCGTCCAAATCCGAGGAGAAACTGTCTAGGGAGAGAAGAGGGGGGGGGGGGTGGTACATGATCCACTGAGGTTATTGTAGAATCACTTGTGCTG
The DNA here is from genome assembly GCA_020152595.1 of Chiridota heheva. NCBI lineage: Eukaryota > Metazoa > Echinodermata > Holothuroidea > Apodida > Chiridotidae > Chiridota > Chiridota heheva. The sequence goes on from JAIGNY010002198.1 coordinate 916,797, forward strand.
TTTATGGATATTGGGACAGGGACACAATTCAATCAATTTACTTTCATATGACAAGGGCGTGATCCCACAAAACTTTTTGGGCCAATTGTTCTCCAGTTAGTGGCACCTGGTGCCGCCACTGCGTGTCGGAGCGGAGCTAAACAAAAAAGAAGAAAACTAAATATATAGTGGTGCTAATTTTCGTGTACTGATTCTGATTAAACAGAGTTTTACTGTAGAATGATAGACCATTGCTAATTTATTCCACTGTGTGGCAGCTATGACGTGGAAATTAGAGGGGAGAAGGAAAGTTGGTCGTCATAGAACGACCTGGAGAAGGACAGTCGAGAAGGAGAGGAATGTGATGGGATGGAGCTCGTTGACAGAAGCCAGACAAGTTGCAAATAACAGAGTCTAGTGGAGAGAGTGTACTGCAGCCTTATGGGCGATGATGCCTGAACAGACTAGGTGAGGTGAGGTGAGGTGAAACTACAATCTTGGACAAAACTGTCAGACTGTTGGGACACAGCTTACCGGAAAGTTTACATGTTATTTCAAATATTTATCTATTTTCAGCCCCCTCCTATCTCTCCCCCGCTTCCCCTTTCATTGTTGTAAAAATATTTCCCTAGGAAATACAGAGACATGGGGAGCAATTATCAACATTTTTAACTCGTTTCACCATTATTAAGCGAGAGGGTCCCAACGAGTTTTGTCCAAGATAG
>JAIGNY010002198.1:922500-955000 GCA_020152595.1 Chiridota heheva
TTTTTTCCATTTTCGGGAAATTTCCTTCATCTTTGTGAAAAATGCTTCAAGTTTTGTGCAATTTCCATCATTTTCCAGTGGCGTAGAGGCAGCCGCCTACCCTTATTGGGCCCAGACCATGCGGTATAAAGGAGCCCGTTAGAAAAATATGGTATTATACCTATATACCATTCGCCCCCGGCCCGTAGGCAGGTAGGGCCCTAGTTATACACCACTGATAATTTTATGCAATTTCTTTCATTTTCGGGAATTTTCTTTCATTTTCGGAAAATTGTCTCCAATTTTAGTGAAATATTAATAAATTTTCTTTCATTTTTGTGAAATGAGCTTCAATGTTTGTAAAATTTGCTTCAATTTTTGTAAAATTTGCTTCACAATTTTTGTTAAATTTCTTTAAATATTTGGGAAATGTACTTTATTTACGAAAAATTTTCTTCAATTTTTGGGAAATGGTGCCAAATTTTACCAACATTTAAAATAATGTAACGAACCCCTCCCCCTGCTCTACAAATAGTTTTTGGACCGTGAAAAGAGACTCAAACATTTTGGTACTGACTGACGAGGTTTGTTGAGACAAATGATACAATCTGACCCCCATTATGAAATATTTTCCTATGCCGCTGCTTCCAAGGCTTCGCTCATGAACCGAACAATTTCCTCCCGATTTTTCTCAATTTGCAGAGAAATTCTGCAAATAGTTATTTGAGTAGATTTAAACAAATATGAAATTATCTTCTCTCATCACCTATTTTTGGGAATTTTGTGTTGATTTAAAATCATTGTGGGGTATAAAAATCAAGAAATCTTCATAGCTTCTAGGGCTCCGCCCTTGGACCCAAGCTAATTGCAATGCTTCGCCCATGAAGCCCACAATTTTACCCGAATTTACTCAATTTGCGTTGGAAATGGTCATCCAAATGATTATCTGAGTAGATATTAACATCAGAATAAAAATTATCTTCTTTTCATGAATCAAATTATCGAGCTTTGTGCTGATTTTCAGCCATTTCGGAGCATCAAAAACAAAAAATCTCGGAACTTCTGGGGGCTTCGTTTTGGACTTCAACCAAGGCTTCGCCTTGTAGATCCTGGGGGGCAGGGGGAGGGGGACACTTCCACAAGTGAGGTATATGTATATGTGCCGACCAAGCAGGTGCCTTTTTTGCACCATTTTCGTAGTGCAGGTGTCTTATTTTACTATCAAAACAAATTATACTAACATTTTTTAATATTTTGTTTGGCTTAAAAGTAAAAATAATTGGGTTTTTCATCATTTTTGTGTTGCAGGTCCCAAACAATGAAGTTTTACTGTGTTAATTTTGTACTGCTCCATTTTTACAATAATTCCGTTGAATACTCATACTGCAGGTATCAAAATTGACTTCTTTTATACTGCGGGTATCAAAATTGTATAATTTCATACTGCAGGTACCAACAAATCTGTCATACTGCGGGTTTTCTATAGACCTCGCCAGGGGCCTGTAAACGGGCCGTTACGCAGTACCACGTTTGAAACTTCAGTTCGACCGCATTAGTTGGGGTGGGGATGTCCCTAACTTTTCTATATTAAGTGAATGTATAGACAAATGTGTATCTTTTTTGATAAGTCGGGAAAAACAGCTAAAATTTTGTCTTACATCCCCCCCTTCACCCCACCCCTCGCCTCGGAGTCAAGTTACACTCCTGTATTTGGTAAATCAGTAACGATCAGTGTACGTCAGCCAACAGGAAAGAAAAAGATCAGTAAGGCCGTAAATTGAGGCCTGGAAAGGAGGTATTTGAATTAACTAATTTATACTCATTGTATTCAAGGCGGGAAACAATTGTATTCAAGCACCTAAATGAAATTTGTCAAAGCCAAAGCTACCACCTTTGGTTTATTTTGATATTACGCGTTGCATCTTTATCCTTGCGTGGTCTAGACGTAACGTACAGGTGTGTTACCTGTTTGTTATTGTTGTGTCTGTGTGATTTACAGCTGTAAATTTTTCAACGTTTTGTGTCTGCTGCCCTCGACACAGCTTCATAGCAAGTTAGTCATGTACGTTAAACCAACATATCAACTATCTAGTCTAGCAGTACGTACGCGCGCGTACATACTGCCGTACACATAAAGAGCAGATAACTACATAGGATCTATATCTAACGACTATTAACCATCAGGCTATGTCCATCAGATTAATTGGAGTGCTTAGTGCTGTGTAATTGCATGATGCGTACAACAAATAGGCCTACACTACAGTATCCTCCAAATCGTGCCGGATTTTGACTCGGTGGTGACGCGACGTATTTCTGATTTTTGACACATCATACAGCATGAACTTGAATGAATTTTTGGAGAAATCAAGGCTTGCATTGGTAAGAATATCTGATATGGTCCGACTTCCTGAAACTTAAGCTGTTCGCAGAGAAGTAGGCCTGCCACTGGTATCCCTAACGTTACTGCCTAAGTTAGTGCCTAAGGCAACCCTTTCCAGTCTGTAGTGTAAGTGTAACATGAGTAGCCTATGCCATTTGTAACGCAGTCAAAAATACTCTAGGGCCTACTAAAATGTTCAGCCGACCTGATATTTTCAACTAACCAGCCTCTATGGAATCCACCCCCAGTAATTTCGGCCCCTGAAAATCAGTGATAATTAAAAATTTCTTTCACTTTTAGTAGCCTGGTGAAAACTATGGCACTGACTGACAGTGAAAATTTGCTTTTGCTATTGTTTTGTACATGATCCTCCCTTATGGAACTTGGCAAGACTTCTAATCCTATACGGAGCATAGACGCCAAGCTATAGCCTGCATCTAAGCCAGTCTTGTGCGGCCGGGACGGAAGTGGATGAACACCGGGTTTTCACCCTACTCTTTTCGAGAAGTGTTCAGACCCCTCCGAAGGACGGCTAGTGCCTTTCAACAATTGCCACTTCAACAGCTCAATAAGGAGCTGCAAACGACGTACAGTACTTCTGCTTTGATGATCGGTATAATCTGTCTGCATAGCTGTGGAAAAACTGGTTAGAGGCTTGAACCGGGTCAGGCCTGTATTTCTTCTTGTTTTTATCATTGTATTTAATTATACAGTTATGAAATATGCTCTTTGTTGGGATTTGAGAAAGTTGTTTATTTGTTTTTTTGTGTCAATATTTATTGAAAGCTCGAAGACAAAGAAAGAGTGTCGTTTAATTTTTTCATAATTTGCTTTCATGCTGTTTTGTGGAGATCTTAGAAGAAAGATATATCTCTTGTCCATTTTTATTTGTTCTGTGTTGCAATTTTTAATGTGACAAAACATTTGATTGTTCTCTCTTTTGCATCATGTTTGCTGCAACCTTTAGGGTCCAAGGAGTTTTTGCAGCATGGTGCGATCAGTGATGTCAGAATGACTCACAAGGAGTGGTTGGCAATGAGCCTTGGAAGCAGGGGCATAGGAAAATATTTGATATTGGGGGCCAGATTTTATCATTTGTCTCAACAAACCTCATCAGTCAGTACCAAAATGTATGAGTCTCTTTTCACTGTCCAAAAACTATTGATACAAATTTGGCACAATTTTTCCCAAATTGAAGAAAATGAAAGAAATTGCTTTATGGGCCGGGGGCGAATGGGACCTTGTGGGCTCCTTTAATATAGGTATAATGGGTTTTTTTTCTTACAGGTCCCCTTTTTATGGCCTGGTCTGGGCCCAATAAGGGTCAGCTGCTTCCCATCCTGCCCTCTTTAGGTACGCCACTGGAAAATGAAGAAAATCGCACAAAACTAAAGCAATTTTCACAAAAAGGTGAAGGAAATTTCCAGAAAATGGAAGGAAAATGAAGGAAATTGAACAAAATATGTATTTTTGTGGAAACAATTAGGCCTTAAACATTATGCTATGAAAGTACTTATTACTGTATGCATGATGGACTGTGCGAAAAGCTCTCTTTTTTCCTTATTTTCACCCATTCCAGGGTTTGGAATTTTTTTCCCTTTGCTGAATTATTATGACAAATGGGACAATAATAAGATTTCTGGGAGTTTTAAGTTGAGGTACAGTATGTGCAATTTTGGTCAAAATCATGAAAAATCAGGTTTTCTTTAATTGACCGCAATAATAAGTGCCCCTATAGATTGCGTTTTGGGTGAGCCCTATATGTGCTGCCCAAGCAGGTGCCTCTTTTGCATCATTTCAATAGTGCAGGTGCCTTTTTTGCATCATTCCAATAGTGCAGGTGCCTTTTTTGCATCATTTCAATAGTGCAGGTGCCTTTTTTGCATCATTTCAATAGTGCAGGTGCCAAGAAATGTTGTTTTGCTCAGTTAATTTCGTACTCTTGCTGGTCTACTTTTATAATATGTTTGTTGAACATGTGATACTGTACTGCAGGTATCATAACTGACTTCTTTCATACTCCAGGCATTATAATTTTAAAATTTCATACTGTTGGCAACACATGTCCTACAGCAGGTATGGTTTTCGGTTGATGGGTCGCACATCCTTACAGTACTACTTTGAGTGGCCTGACAGTTGTGTGCATCAGTCTAGATTCAAGTAATTACTTTTAAATCATACTCATCAGGAAATGACAATCACAACCTCAATTTTCTTCATAAGACTGTATTTGTATTTATTCGAGGTATTCAAGTATTTGGGATGACATCGTAATAACGTGCGTTAATCTTAACAATCAGTTTGTCAGTGAAACAGCTGTTTTACCATTACAGCCAGTGTAAAATTGGTCACTTTTAGGGGCCTAAATCCCTACGATCGTTTGGGTATTTGTGCAGGAAGCTGTTGTAAATTTGCTGGAAACATAGAAAATATATTGTCAAAGTTTGAACACACATCTATTGTGCGTACGCAGGCTAAAGCATGGTGTTCACTTCTGCACAAATCGTTGCATGTTTTCACTGACAAAATGTTTCAGACATTGAAAATGATCTGATGACAGAATTCTCAAATTGTTGTATTATATATATATATATATATATATATATATATATATATATATATATATATATATATATATATATATATATATATATATATATATATATATATATATATACATACATACATACATACATACATACTTGTATATATATATATATATATATATATATATTGTTTTTTCTTCTAGAATGGAGGGGTATCTATAAAAAAAAACATTCTAGAATAGGGGGTATGTCTATAAAAAAAAATTGGAAGAGGGTGTCTACAAGTTAATTATTTGTATTGCTTAATATATATTTTTCTAAAGGTGGACTATCATGTAAAAGCATTTGCTTATCTAGTCTTCCTCCACTGTGTAATACATGTTGTAAAGTTCTTGCTTGTATCAGTATATGCTTGTGGAAAATATCGTTTTAAATAAATAAATCATTTTGTTAAGATTTAAGTTTTGGTATTTAAAAGAAATTTTATTCCATGAATGTGATGGTAAAACCTGAAAGTTCCACTTGGTTTGTAAGGGAATGACAGAAATCAGATAATACATCACAGTTCCACATCCCTCAAAAGGGCTGTGTGTATATCACTGAATTATAATCTGACAGTTAAATTTTCCCAGAGATTCTTAAGCTGATTCTAGTGTAGCAACTGGTTTGAAATATTTTCAATCATTAAAACTGGGTTGTTGGTTTCCAAGAAAGTGCATCAAAGATTATTTAAGGTGTGATGTCACCCATAAATCTACAATAGATTCGTACTTGCTATATCAAACACATTTAAATAAACTAGTTTTTGACATATTTAAGATTTTTATAATGCCTCTAGTTTCACTTTTCTGAGGGGTGCTCCATCCTGCCCCTCGTTGCCTCCACCCTGCCCCTCGCTGCCTCCACCCTGCACCTCGTTGCCTCCACCCTGCCCCTCATTGCCTCCACCCTGCCCCTCGTTGCCTCCACCCTGCCCCTCATTGCCTTCACCCTGCCCCTCATTGCCTTCACCTGCCTCTCATTGACTCCACCCTGCCCCTCATTGCCTTCACCTGCCTCTCATTGACTCCACCCTGTCCCTCATTGCCTCCTTCTTGCCCCTTATTGCCTCCACCCTGTCCCTCATTGCCTCCACCCTGCCCCTTATTGCCTCCACCCTGCCCCTCATTGGCTCCACCTTGCTTCTCATTGCCTCCACCCTGCCCCTCACCTTGCTTCTCATTGCCTCCACCCTGCCCCTCATTGGCTCCACCCTGCCCCTCATTGCCTCCACCCTGCCCCTCATTGCCTCCACCTGCCTCTCATTGACTCTACCCTGCCCCTCATTGGCTCCACCCTGCCCCTCATTGCCTCCACCCTGCTCCCCATTGCCTCCACGCTGCCTCTCATTGCCTCCATCTGCTCCTCATTACCTCCACCTGCCCCTATTTTTATTGTTTGAGTTCCATTCAGACAAGATTCACATTATATCATTTTCCTTTCATGCAAGAAACCAATTGTTTTGATTCTCTTTGATATCAGAAACCAATTCAAGAGTCCAGAAAATTGATTGTTTGGATATTCTTTCATGAAATAAATTAATTGTTCAGCACATTCCATTGGAAAGTTTCAACTAGGTCTTGGCAGATCTCACCCTAAAAGCATACCACCCCTCCATTTCTGCCATTTCCCTATTCCAATATGCCCCAAATTTAAATAACTGCTTTCTTAAGTGATAACAAAATCACACACCAATTTTTCATCATGCAATCTTTAGTTCTGGAGATATGTAGATGACAGACAATTCACCGTGAAACATCCCCACCCCTTCATTTCTGCCCTTCCAATATGCCCCAAATTCCTTAAGCAGTAATTAACCCACACACCAAATTTACCAGCAGACAAACACAGGCGAAAACATACCCTCCGTTCAACTTCAAGCGGAGGTAGAGGTACAGTAATAAGTTATTGTAAGTACAGTATAACTAATTTTGAATATTTTTCCCCCTCCCTGACCACTATCTGTGTGTTCTGGGTGACAACTATTGTAGGAGTAGTAACCAGGTGTTAGTTGACCATTTTGACTGAAAGGTGTAAAATATAAGATTTGCCGACGATCTCAAATCAACATACTGTATATCTCATTTGAAAAAACAAGTGCCTCCCTGAGAGGATTTCACCTTCCTGGTTGAATGCATTCTACAGTACCTGTTTTGGAGATAAAGTTTAGAAATCATTAATATAAAATTGAAAAGAATTGGTAAAACAGAAAGTAGACTGTTAACGATTTATAGTTCAGAGGTCGAACAAGTCCTTATATGAAAGGACTTCAAAGGAAACAATGATAAGGAAAGCATTCCAAAATAGTTTTCTGTTAAGGAGATATTAAGTTTAACGTTTGGTATCATTTGGGTAGAAATGACTGAAATTAGTCTAGTTGTAATGTCACTGCCTCATACTCCTCAGTGTTTATGTATTCTATAATAGCTTGTCCTTCGGTTTTCAAGTTTTGTGGCTTAAAAACCATGACATATGTCAAGAAAGAAGCAAAACAGAATCTTGGAAAAATAATTATAATTTACCTCCTGAAGAAAGTTCAAGGAAAAAAGTTAAAATGTAGGTAAAATGTTAAATATATTTTCTTTAAAATACATTAACAATTGTTAAGACTGTGAGGATAAGGGTGCCAACCTTCCATAGTAAACTTACTACAACAGTAATTTCTCTACAAAGATAAGACAAGAGCTTTAAACTAAGATAAACTTGATGGACCACTGAACTAATCCTTTAACATTTTTGGAAATTTTTGAAGAAATTGGCAAGATTTCCTGAAAATTGAAGAAAAATTCTCCAAAATGATCTTCCATGACTTAATTTGAAGAGGAAAATCAGGGAATTGCATAAAGATTTGGGACTGTCTCCTACTGCAGCAACTCATCAAAAGTTTTAGACAAGCATAACGGTGCAAAATTCAAAATTCAAACCGCTTACTATTTACGCACATAGGTGTATTAGAGTACTATCCTAAGTTAATACTTCTCATTTCATGGGAAATATAGATACATAGGCCTAGTTTTGACAACTTTGTATCATTATCTCAAAAGTATAGTTTCATTGCATGGTTGCAGTGTTTCACATGCTACAGTACCAGACCTGAATGTGTAATTGTCATGTACAGTACAGCCTGCACACCTTTCACCAGTTTAATAATTACTAGCATTTAGTGTCAGATGAGGAAACAAATTGTGTTGCCTTATCTAACTATTTTACTGCAGCGTATCTTAGTACAATTAGCTGTCCAAAATGACAGCTCAATTTTAGTAGCATGGGGAAGATCGAGATAATGATCATTTCTTCAGGGTAAACTTTATTAATGATTTTTTATAATGAAGTTAAGGTTCATTTAAATTATGTTTTTAGTTGATGTTGTTGAAAGAAGCATGCAGTAGACTGGTAAATGTAATCACTGATTTGCGCAGACGATCTTTCAAGGTGACTCAAGGAAGTATTTGTATCCATCACAAATTTCCATAAAATGATAATTTTATGATAAAAATATAATTTCCATTGAAGTGTTCAGTTACTTTTTAAAAACAGTAGTTGATATATTATAGTAGAATACACAAGGACTGAAAAAAGTGAATGTTACATGAGTGAAATAATGTATGCTGATTGGTTTTAATTAAAATTAGGCCGAAATTTTTGTGTAAACGAACCGATTATTTTTGCAAAGTTAAACAATAGAAATTATAACTGTTGTTGGTTAAATGATAAATACTTGCATCCCTGAACATGTGAAATGTATTTATTTTAATTCATGAATGTTCCTTTAAGTATCAATTTTAAACAGTACTTTTAATAGAAACTGTGTACAATATTGCATCAAAATTTTGTTGAAGTCTTGTGTCACATTGAAAAAGGAATGTAAGTTGCTAAGTTATAAGATACACAGTAACACCATTTAAAGTGACATTCAGAAAAAACAATTTTGATGCATATGTTGATACTGTATGTACACCACTATCAGATGGTAAAACATCCCTTGTTCATTCTGTAGCTCCTTGTAAATCATGTAGGCTATAGCCAAATGGAGGCTGTCTGATTGGTTTGACATAAGTATCACTTGTTTGTATAAATTTCCTGAGGAATGTTTAGTGTTTACAGACCCTACAAATGACAGTATAGAAGATCCAGTCACCAGGTCACTTGTGATTTATTCAAGTGTGCATTTTAAACAGGACCAATTTGTTGTTTGCCATAGAAAACTATACCTCAGATTTTGTGTGGCTGTAACAGAGCAGTTGTATGGCTCCCTCAGAACCGTATACATTTTGGAGGCCGTGGTTTAAAAGTTGCTTGTTCTTTTCCGTGTTTAAACAGTGTACATGATTTTTACAAGGTTGTTTTCAATACATTGCTTAGTGCTTCAAAGTACAAGTAAAGATAAACAGTTATGTTTGCAACTTACTTTATCAAATGGTAAAGCAGTGTAGGCCTACATATTTACTCAGAAGTGGAATTGTATGTGGATTTTCTAAGAAGAATTTCTACATGTATTGTATGTGAGATTTTGGAACTGTTACATGTTTTGGTATTGGTAAGTTTTTACTTTAAAGCATTTACAAAATATTGTTTGGTTGAAGTGGACATCACTTTATCGCTTATTTTGTGAACGGTTCATTAATTTCTTTTTGTTGGATTCATCACGTTAGACTTCCTGCTTAAAGTTTGTTTTGCCCTTTCAAGCACATGATTCACTGCCTAATCACTTAGTTATTCTTAATCTATACTGTGGTTAATATTTCTGGATTTAAATCCCAGAAAAAGTTGAAAATCTTATATTGATTAACTGGAAATGCTAATATCACTGCTTTCCAATAACTTATTGAAGTCTTTTATGTATCATATGTTGTATGGCTTATTATTATTAAAGGAATATTCCCATGTTTTTTCTTAACCTTTCCTAAGAAAGAGAATTTTTTAGAAATAATTCAACATGATCAAAAATCATGTTGATATGTTATTCCTACCAGGAGATATTCAAATTTTAAGGTTCACAAAAATGCCAATAAATGAATAGGAAAAGCTTAGTATGACATCACAGCAACACATTCTCCCTCAAAGTTGATGTATTTCATCAAAATCTATCATCCTTATTAGTAAAACCTGCTAGAAAAATAAATTGATGAAAGTTAGGTATTTATATACATTGCCAACTATATCCTACTTCAATAGGTTTTGAAAAATTGTTTCTAATTATACAGAAACAACCAATTAACGTTCAAAGAAATACATAAACGTTTGCAATGGAATTGTCTCTATGACATCATCAACAGAATTCATTATACTGTACAAAAAGTTTAAAATGCAATTAGAAATCTTTCAAAATCCATATCTCCTGAACGGATATGATATAACCTGATTTTTGTACCAAATTGGCTCTATTATTTTGCTCTTTCAAATAAAATTTTACAAAAACCACAGGAAATATTCCTTTAAGTACATACTCTAGTAGTGGTCAGAAGAGTCATGTTCCCCACTTGAGCTGTGTTGTTGCTGTTCATGTGTTAAAATGCATGTATACAACTAGAACATCAATGATGCAGTAGCTCAACATATATTTATTTTGGTAAAGTTTGGGTGCTTTTTTTCCCCTTCGACTCCCCACACACACTTTTAACTTTCCCTCACTTTCGGTAGGCAAGTCCCTTCTATAGGTTTGAGATTGGAGAGCCAGGATCAATGTTGACAATAACCCATCAAGCAAATAGGTAAAAGGCTTCTTTTGAAAATTGCTGCTTGCAAAATATTGGGGCATGCATGCCCCCTCCCTTTACGGCCCTTGGTGTTGCTGCCCCTGGTAAAATGACATGCTTTTATTGTGTCAAATAAATACTAAATGTATTTTAACAACTTCTATGTATTATGTTATATTTGTGAGTGAGTGGATTTCTATTTGTTTTTAAGCTTGAAGAATGACCTTAATTTCATATAAGTTTTAATAGGGCGCCTTCAGCCCAGTCAGCCATCAACTTTCAAAAGGGCACCTCCTGCTCTCCTTCCTTTAGGGAAATGTGTAGTGCCCCCCCTCCTACTTGTGGATCCCCACGGGCCCCCAGGACTCTCATTGCCCCACTGTGTAATAATAAAGCTTTAAATTTCGTTTGAATATGTGAAAACTGTTTTTGAAGTGAGCCTACAAAACTACAAGCCTCAACAACAATATGATGCAAATTTTTATATCAATGTTTCCTTTTGAGGGAAATTGCAATCATAAACAGACATACTAACAGCAAAATACTGTTTATATAAAATCAAGATACTGCCAAGTGGCAATCATTATACAAAATATAACTAAAAGATTGTATAAATTTCTTTTGAAGTTTCTGTCATATAATAAAATGATTTTACGCATCAGTCATTAGACGCTTTTTGAACGCAAACAAGAGATGTTCTTGTGAAGAACCAGATAATGTTACTGCAATGAGCTGTTGCTTTTTCTGGTGATTTTAAAGTCACTGACTGAAAATTAACAGCCTGAGTTATTCAATTGCGCTGTATAGATATAGCCCATTCAGGCTATTTTAGTTTTAAAGCTTTAGTTTTTAAAATGTAAGTTATAGCCCAAACGAGCTATCAACTAATGAGTGCTATATCCCAATTTGGTTATAGTGTGAGACAAATCCCAAACAGGATATTATAATCCAATTGGCACATAAAAGCAGCGTTTTTATCTTTTGGGAATTTTTACTGGCCCTTCTGAGTCTTATGTTATTTTATATGTTAAATTCATTTTCATCTTGCAGACCGAAAACCAAATTTTGGAGTCTATTTTTGGTGAGATTTGGAATTCAAAATTCTTTAAATCTACGCTCTAATACAAAGTGTTGTTGCATTCATGGATTGATCTATGTAAGGCAAACATGACAACACAGCGAAATGTCGAATAACGCTTAGGATTAGATGAAAAAATTTAAACATATCTGAACAAAAATCCCTTAATAGGGATTTTGAGCTAAAAACAAACAGTAGGCCGATAGGTAGTACGGAACTAAATATTTGCCCCATTAAAACCTTTGATAGTCAAGTTCAGTTTCCTTTTTGAACCAAAACACCAAAGATTTGGGATATTTTGTGATGTTTTCTGAAAAGTACTGCATAATATCTTTTGGATGACAGTAATTTCAATAGGGGGTCATCAGAGGTTTTGGCCAAATTTTTGAAGCTACATGTAAAGGGAAAACGTGTTGTGCACCTCAATCGAGTGACTTAAATTTTGGTATGGGTCCATGGTAAATTAGTCTTCATGAAACTTTTTCTGAAGCAGATCTTGTCCAATTTGGACATGCGCAGTCAAGTCTAATCCCTTCTCTACCACTCCTGAAATTTTTATTTTCTGAGCTCTCGAAAATATTGTTTATTAGCATTTTCTCTGTGGGTTTTTATTTTAGACTGGCACAGATATACCTAATTACTTCTGCACTACTTATACTGCATACAGTATGTTTACAAGTGCATTTGACTTAGGCCTTCATGAATTTACAAGTGTGCAACTGCTCAGACTCTTGATCTACATGTAAGATCCATCACTTTAGGAATGGCTAATGGAGTTCCATCTATTTAAATGCCAGGCTAACATCAACAACAAACAGTCCAGAAGCATGCCTATTAATAGGAACATTTACAACACATGAGAATATTGAAGTCATGCAGCCATATTGTTTAGATGTTGCGATAGAATGTCATAGTTTGTAATTTATGTACCTGAATTATCAAAAATCATTGTGTTAAAAAATATTTGAATTTTCAATATGGCTGCTTCTCGCCTAAAAGCCTAGCTCTATTGTCTATTATTTCTAATATTTAGAAAACGGCATGGTGAACATATCAAATGTGAGTGGAAAAGTTTTAGCCATGACAGTAATGAAGACATTTTCATGAGTTTTAAGTTTCCACTAGCAAAGATATTTTTCTCAGAGGTATTTCAAATTTTGAAATATGTAACATTGCATAAGGCTTGAATGTTAGGATAGCAAAGGATCATGGGAAGTGTCACAAAATGGCGGCTTGCAATAGCAAAATGTTCCCAAGCTTAGGAACATTTATGTTCACATTAATAGGTGTGCTGTGGAACTGACAAAAGGAAACCCATACTTGGAACCTACAACATCCATGGTTATGTCCTCGAAGTGGTCAACTTAGCCAAATATCTTGGTGTCAGACCGACTCAAAACTCAATTTCAACACACACACAGATGCCACAGTGAAGAAAGCAAACTCTACCAGTGCCTTTCTTAGCACAAACCTTGGTCGTTGTGACCGCAAGGTCAAACAAGCTGCCTAAGCCACTTCTGTCCAACTAATTGTGGAATATGCTGCAACAGTATGGGATCTCCACACTAAACAAAACATCAGCAAGATTGAAATGATACAACATAGAAGTGCTCGATATGTTACTCTTAATTACAGTCGCACCAGTAGTGTCGCTGCCATACTGAATGACCTTCAGGGGTCGACACTTCAAGTTAGGCGCCTTCATAGCCATCTTGCCATGATGTACCGGACCTCGTGTACATCAATTAGCACTCTTATCTTCTTTGTCCCATCCTGTACCAACCAGATGTTTGCTTCATCCTTCTTCCCCCACTTTTTCAGAGACTGGAATAACTTTTCCTTTAACCCAGCTGATGTGCCCTCCCCGGCAGGGGTCTAGGGGGCCAAGCCCCTGCAAGCTCTAGCAAAAGTTACATTTCAAGGGCAAATAAGTATGTCACAACGCATAGTAAGTTGTATTATACAATTTAAAATTTATGTCAAAGAGAGCTATAATATATTATATACAAATCACAAAATCAAAGCGCAAAGTGCTTGACTTGTCTGCGTGGGGTCCACCCGGTGGGGTCCAGGGGCTCCCCTGGTGGGGTCCAGGGGCCTCTTGGTGGGGTCCAGGGGCCTCTTGGTGGGGTCCAGTGGCCCTCTGGTGGCGGTCCAGTGGCCCCCTGGTGGGGTCCAGGGGCCTCCTGTGGGGTCTAGGGCCTCCTGGTGGGGCCCATGGTGGGATCTAGGGTCCCCTGGTGGGGTCGAGGGCCTCTTGGTGGGGTCCAGGGGCCTCTTGGTGGGGTCCAGTGGCCCTCTGGTGGCAGTTCAGTGGCCCCCTGGTGGGGTCCAGGGGCCTCTTGGTGGGGTCCAGTGGCCCTCTGGTGGCGGTCCAGTGGCCCCTGGTGGGGTCCAGGGGCCTCCTGTGGGGTCTAGGGCCTCCTGGTGGGGTCCAGGGGCCCATGGTGGGATCTAGGGTCCCCTGGTGGGGTCCAGGGCCTCTTGGTGAGGTCCAGGGCCTCTTGGTGGGGTCCAGTGGCAGTCCAGTGGCCCCTGGTGGGGTCCAGGGCCTCCTGTGGGGTCTAAGGCCTCCTGGTGGGGTCCAGGGGCCCATGGTGGGATCTAGGGTCTCCTGGTGGGGTCCAGGGCCCCCAGGTTGGGTCTAGGGACCCTCTGGTGGGGTCTAGGGACCCTCTGGTGGGGTCTAGGGACCCCCTGGTGGGGTCTAAGGGCAAGTAGTAAGAAGGTGTATTATACAAGTAAAAATTCATGTCAAAAAGAGCTATATATAGTACACCATATACAAAACACAAAATCATGAAAACGCATGTCTTATTGTTTATATTTGAACATGGTTAGGTTTACCGTCACTCTTTGAAAAATATGGGTTGTCTAAAAGAAAGGTTTTCGATAATTTACAACAAACTTGGGTAAATGTTGTCAAACTTTTAAAATAAGCCTGTTCTATATCATGGTACTCCGACACCCACCTCCCCCTCTTCCCCCCCCCCCTCTCTCTTTCTCTCTCTCTGTCTTACTTCATGTATTTAAATACAAAATTGCTCAAATTTTTTAATATATTATTATCTGCGCCTAGTGCCCTTTTGAAATCTAAAAACATAATAAGCACCTGGAATGTCAAAGCGTGTTGAATTTGGCACCAATCTGAAGCGACGGATTAAAATTTGAATCGATGGATTAAAATATTGGGGGCAGATTGCCCCCTTTCCCCCTTCTGGCTATGCCACTGAGTTTGTGTACAGATGGCATAGTGTGGAAAGTCTACTCTTGTCACATATCCACTCTTAATATTTTTTTAATTATTTAAAAGTTAATTAAATTGTTTTACCCATTAAAAACATTTTCCAGAAATCCTTCAGATGGTAATATCACATGTACTGTACTTTAGTATTTCCAGTATTTCACTAATCTGATAACAATCTTAGTTACCGTGTGACAAGTATTAAGTCACACAATTAGGAAAACTTTTTTTTCCAAGGGACTTCTGAAGAGTCTGTAAAATCACTTCTAGTCCGATGGTATACAAAATGAGTAACTTTAACAAAAATTGTTAGAAGATATGTTTTATGACTACTTTTAATGCACTCAGACTTCTAAGCTTTTGAAGCCAATGAACTTTTTTGCACTTTGAAGAGAGTTTGCAAAAGCAATTTCATGGAAATTTGTATACATTCTCACAATGTCAATTAAGTAACATACATTGTTCTTTAAAACCTACTGTACATGGTAGCTCCTGCTGTGTGAGGGACATTCAGTTGCAGACTTCCTACTTTAGTAATCACACATACATTTCATTTCCTTCTAATTTCATTATTTACAATTTGCATGAATAGTATGGTAAATGAGTCATACGATATAGATTAGTAACCACATTTGTAGCAAAACAGGATACCGGGTCTTACCGACCCTCGTCAGGATACCTACAGTAATAAGTCATCAGGAACTCAGAATTTGAAATTCTGTGAAGAAAAAAAAAAATCGCGATTGCGACGTGGTAAAATTGAGTATCACTTTAAGTAATATGAAAGTTTTGCTACTTGCTTTGAAATTTGTTTTGAATATCACATCTGTGAAATGTTAGACTGTCTTTTATGATGATTTTTCATATTTTAAGCTGCCTCATTTCCTAAATGTGGAGAAAGTGGCTAGTGTGCATCTTTGAAAACCTTAAGAATAATTGAATTACCTAAGACGCAGATCACAATATTAGCTAAACAAATTAAGCTATTTGTTTTGTCACCCTTGGGAATTATTTCAGTTTGTATTCTGAGGTAAAATGCAATCACAAGAATTTTGATTCCCTACGCTGTCTATATGTAGCTTTATCAGGAAGGTGGTATTATGAACTATTTTATCTGAACATCTGAAAGCACCCAGAAGTGTAGGAAGCTCTCGAAAAGTGGGAGGCACTTCCCAAGTTATATGCATATGTCTGCCCCCTGTCTGTAGATAATAAAGTAAAAGGGGCACTTCATTTTTAGAAAGGAGCACTTTCCAATTGGAACACATTCCCCATGTACATGGTACTGACAAAAGTCACCAGTTTTCTGCCCCAACCCCCTCCAGTTTGAAAGCTTCCAACGTATGGAGAAAAAAAAAACTGTTTCACTAGTTTTGGTGAGCATGTAAAGCATAATGCGAACTTATGCTTATGTAATTGCGATTTCATCTGGCCGGCCGCAGTTTTGCCTGAGATTTCTTCAGAATTGTTAAGGTTTTTGGATAATATTAAAGTTTCTTCAGAGTTCCTCAGAAAAAGTTTTAAAAGTTTCTTCAGATATCTTTACAGAAGGCTGGAATTTTCTTACTAAATGTTAAAGTTTTTCAGAGATTCTGAAGACGGGTTAAAGACTAATTTCCTTAAAAAGTCTACAAAATATTTGATATTTCCTTCGAAGATAACTGTAAGATGATATAATTTTCAAAGATCCTCAAGTGTCTCTCATAAAACTGGAAGTTTCAAACCCTTAAACTTCTTTCAAAATATTTTTGCACCAACGGTTGTATCAGGCATGATTATTAAACTCTGCCTTAATTATTGTTTATTTGCATGAAGTTCTACAGTGTATGAAATGACAAGACTTTTTTAACTTAGTATGCTCAGTCAGAGAGTGTGACTGGATGTGACTGCATGTGGACATAAGAGGGATGCCTTATGGGACATGGATGGGGGCCATGTGGGACATATGATAGAATATATACCATGTGGTATGCACCAAGGGCTATATTAGGCATGATTATTTGATTCCGCTACCATTTTTTCTTATTTAACAAGTTATTTGCATATAAGTTTTTATAACTGACAGATTTTCATACATAGTTTGATCAATCAGGGACTGTGATAGCTAGAATGAGACTTCTAATGGAGCCTATGGGATGTCATTTTGGACATGGGGTGGGATGCAATGTGGGACATTGGGTGGTATGCTTATGGAACAGGGTGGGATGCCATGTAGGATATATGGTGGAATGCCATTCGAGACATAAGGTGGAATGCCATGGGATGGGATGTTATGTGGGACATGGGTGGGATGCCATTTGGGACATAAGGTGGGATGCCACGAGTAACACAGAGTGTGACATAGGTTGGGATGCCATGTGTGACATAGTGGAGGAGGCTATGGTGACACAGGATGTGATGCCATGTGGGACATAAAGTAGGATGTCATTGAGACATTGGGTTGGATTAATGGGGGACATAGGATGTGGGACATAGGGTGGGATGCCATGTGGGTCATAGGGTGGGATGCCATGTGGGACTTATGGTGGAATGTTATGTGGCACATACTGTATAGTGGAATGCTATGTTGGAGATATGGTGGAATGCCATGTGGGAGATATGGTGGATTGCCATGTGGGACATGGGATGGAATGTCATGTGGGACATGGGGTGGGATGCCATTTGGGATATGAGATGGGATTCATGTGGGACGTAAGATGGGATGCCATGTGTGTCGTAGGATGGGATGCCATGTGGGACATATGGTGGAATGCCATGTGGGACATATGGTGGAGTGCCATGTGGGAGATATTGTGGAATGCCATGCGGGACATGGGGTGGGATGCCATGCGGGACATGGGATGGGATGTCATGTGGGGCATGGGGAGGGATGCCATGTGGGACATGGGATAAGATGTGGGACATGGGATACGATGTGGGACTTAGTGTGAGATACCATTTCTATAATTGGCCGGGTCATATGATATGGGTGTCAATTTGCATGGGCATGCGAACCATGGCGGTATTTACCGTTCTACTTCATTTGAGAAATACTGAAGTGTCGTGATATGCATGCTGCTGTGCTCTTTGAAGAGAGAATTACAGCATGATATTTCTTAAAAAATGCCATCGAAGGGATATGGTCTATAATGACCATGGAGTCCACAATTCATCTTTGTTAATTTCTTTTAGATTATGTTGTTAGAGTCTTTTAATGACCTTAATGGGGTAGCTTAGTTTCATGTATAGCAACAACATTTTGCAATCTGTTATCTTATCACCTTGAGATACATTTATTGTTATGAAAAATATCGGAGAAGTATCATATGATACGTATTTTCAAGATTTGAAACATTGATATTTACTGACAGTAAGTGAAATGAGAATGTATGCATTGTATTGCAATAAAATTCTGTAGAATTACTGACACTGTTTACGGACATAAGTAAATTAAATTTTCTGCAGTTAGGTACCAGCTTTGTGTTTGTTTTCAGAACTTCCGTATTTTGTCTTTGATTCCTTCCCTCTTTACCTGTCCCACTGTCAACTTCCTTTACTCCATTCTTGACTTCCTTCATTCCTTTACAGGAGTCTTTGCAGTATGTGAGCACTGTTCATATTGTGCTTGGCAACACATCCTGTGACTTGGATTCTGCTGTGTCTTCCATTATTTATGCATTCTACCTGGCCAGGGTAAGTGTAATTGTTTGTATGGAAAGAAGTAACCATGCATGACTCTTTTCTTGTTATATTTGACACTACAATAAAAAGAAGAAAAGTAGAGGAAAAGTATGGAAAGGATTGTTAGGGTTTCTGACTTTCAAGTTCATATTTTGTTTTAGTTTGCAAATATTCAGTGATTTTCCTTGTTTGGCTTGATAGGCCCTTGGGGTGAGGGTGTGGGGGGCACGTAGAAGCATTATTAGAAATGGTAGAGATGAATGCACTGCAACTTCATCTTTAACATTCACTGACAAAGGGGTACATCCTTTTAGTGTATTGAGAAATTGGTTTGAATTACAGGAATGTCACCAAAGACTGATTTAGAGTACTATAGGTATTAGGCCTAATGTTAGAGCAAGCCACTCAAACCTGTGCTAACTTTGCTTCTTTGTAGCTCTCTTGTTTTGATGGTTGAATATAGTTTTTGGTTCCCGATAGCAGCGATAGCATCAGGAACCTATGTAGTCATAATATGGTGTGTTTGTATGTATGTGTGGGTGTGTATGTACTGTATGTGTGGGTGTGTATATTTGTGATGGCCAGCTCGTAAACACGATGTCTAAAGAACGATAGACTGGATTTATGTCATATGTGGTACACAGATAGCCCATGGTCCGTAGATGTGCTCTATTGTTTTAGTGTGGATATCGTGCATATTAATGAGTAGGCGGGACTAAAAATCTTGAAATGTTTGTATTTTAACAACCACATGTCTATTTTGTTTCATTTTTGGTATAATTATGATGTTAGCTAATGTGTGTACATGTTCATGATGTAAAAATATTGAATTTCATTAATATACGTAGTGGGCGGGGCTTAATATGATTTTGCTGAAAAGAGCTTGTAAACACGGTATCTCAAGAATGATAAACTGGATTCGTGTTATATTTGATACACAGATAGCTTATGGTCTGTAGATGTGCCCTATTGTTTTTGGTGGTGATATCATGCATATTATATTACTAAAACGGAATTTCTCATTCTTGGATCAAAGCGCCAACTGTAAAAGGTCACAACTAAGAAGTTGCATCTTGGCCTGTCTGAAATTGAACCTGTAAGAAGTGTGAGGAATCTTGGTGTACCCTAAGGAAGTGTCGTAGGTCCACTCATGTTCCTTCTGTCATCAACGACCTCCCAGAATATGTCACCTCATCTACAGTCAGACTATTCGCTGATGACCGTGTTCTCTACCATCATACAGGGAATGATGAACACTCAAGGCCCCCTTCCCCAACTCAGCCTGGATGGTCTTCAACAATGGGAAGCAGACTGGCAGATGGACTTCCACCCCCAAATATGCCAGCTCCTGCTCGTTTCCACCAAACGCACTCCACTGAAGGCCAACTACATGAATGGTCATGTCCTAGAGGAGGTAGAAACTGCCAAGTATCTGGGAGTTACCCTGCACAAAAACCTGAACTGGAGCACTCTATCCAAAACATCACAAAAAAGAAAATGTGTGACATAGGGTAGTAGGCTATGTGGGACATAGGGTAGGAGGCCATGGGGACATGGGATGTGGTGCCATGTGGGACATAAAGTAGGATGTCATTGGGACATTGGAAGGGATACCATGTGGAACATATGGTGGGAAATAAGGTGGGATGCCATGTAGGTCATAGCGTGGGATGTTATGTGGGACATATGATGGGATGCCATGTGGGACATATGGTGGAATGCCATGTGAGACACTGTATGGTGGAATGCCATGTGGGAGATATGGTAGAATGTCATGTGGGACAAGGCATGGGATGTCATGTGGGACGAGGTGGGATGTCATTTGGGACATGGGATGTGATCCATGTGTGACATAGGGTTGAATGCCATGTGGGTCATAGGATGGGATGCCCAGTGGGACATGGAATGCCACGTGAGACATGGGATGGAATGTCATGTGGGACATGGGGTGGGTTGCCATGTGGGAGATATGGTGGATTGCCATGTGGGACATGGGATGGGATATCATGTGGGAAATGGGTGGGACATGGGATGCCATGTGGGACTTGAGTGTGAGATGACATTTTTATAATTGGCTGGGTCATATGATATGGGTGTCAATTTGCATGGGCATGCCCACCATGATGGTATTTACCGTTCTAGTTAATAAATATCCTTTGAAGAAATTTGTCATAATATGCAATGACATGACAGTAAGTACAAATTTTGCAAATCAATCAGCTGATGAAAAAGAAGCATGGAACTACAAAACCTTTTCTTTCTGGTTGTATTAACCAATGAAAAAAACTTAACAGAAACTGTGAACTTTGGGTAAAACTGTCTGAGTACAGTATTAATTACAGTACTTAATTATGTACTAGTGACACTTGGTTGTATTAATAAGTAGAAAGTGCATTATGGTGTTAGTATTTCAGTCTTTATATTTTTTGAAAATCCTTAATAATTTCCAACAGATATATTTTCAGTTTAAAGATATTTGATATATACAGTAGTACATGTAAACTGTATGCAAAAGTAATGTAGTTGACTAAAACAGCCCAAATCCTTGTAAAACTGAGAAGATTTTTTCCAAATTTTCAAATGATGACATCTACATTGTCTAATTTGTAAGTTATAGTAAGCCTAGGTAGAATCTGTTGTCAGTGTAATGATTTAGGGGCTGCAACCATAGTGTGGAGGGGAGGGGGATGGGGGTAGGTTCCTCGAGTCCACTTTTTGAAAAGCCATATTTTCACTGTTTCATTTCTTTTCCCTTTCATCATTCTCCTTTCTCCCTTCACACTCTTCCTGTGTTAATGTGCTTCAAGTGCATCATGAGAGATCAGTTTGTAGGATGACATTTGTTTGCCTATTTTCCAGAGTGGGAAAAAGCTGGTTTGACTGGTGGCACATGCTCTTAGTATTCACTGTTAAAACATACTTGCCAATAGCACAGTAGTCTACTTGCCAATAGCACAGTAGCTATGCTGTCATTTACTTAAACTCTTATTGTTTGCATTATTCATACAAACATACTTGTTCATATTTGTTGTTCAAAGTTCCATCTGATGTTAGACATGTTAATTGATAAGCATCCACCTGTCTTCTGGTTTTATGTTGGTTGGTGAACCTTGTTCTGCAGTGAGTCATGATGCATTCAATTGTCTACCTGTTGTTCAAATAATTGCTACTGAATATTGAAGACTGAAAATTGACAGCATAATGATTCATAAATAGTCATTCACTTTGAACTAGTATAATTTATAATCCTCTGTTTCCCTTGACAATATTCAAATTACTGTACATGCAGTTTTGTTTCCCTTATTGTAGTTCATGTACTGTACTCAAGGTATTTTTCTCCAATTTGTATGTTTGTGTGATTGTATTGGTATTGTATTTTGTCACCCTCCGTATTGATCTTCTCATAAAAGCTTTGCTTTCTTCTATTCAACTTCAAGATATCAGGTGACTCCGATACTGTCTACGTCCCTGTTTTGAATATCCCAAAAGAAGACTTTCGTTTACGGACAGAAGTGACTCATTTCTTGATTGCTAACAGTATAGACATAACAAATCTTACCTTCCGAGATGCAGTTGACTTTACAGCTCTGAATTCAGACAAAAGATTAAGATTAACGCTTGTGGATCACAATGTCTTAGAAAAAAATGAGGATCATCTTGATGAATGTATTGTAGAAATATTCGATCATCACAATAGTAGTCGGACAGGAAAACGTGAAACTGGAATAAATATTACTTTGGAGCCCGTCGGATCATGTTCAACCCTTATTGCTGAAAAAATATTAGATGAGTGCAGAGAAGTTGTTGATGAAAAGATAGCAAGACTTGTAATAGGTAAGAGTTACACTTTTTTGAAAGTCGGTTTATATCATTTGCTAACAAATATATCTACAGCTGTCTGTAATGCTAAAGCTAATATGCCTAAAAACTTTCTGTACAAGATTGTGAATGTTGAATATTAAAAGCAGTACATGATTTAAGATAAAATTTCTTATTCAAACAGCATCATAATGTAATTCTACCATTCATAAAGTTAATATTCACTTAAAATTCGTAACTGTTATAAATGTGGTATGTTCCATAAAAAATGTTAGATGCATGAACTTTAAATTTGTTCACCTTTGTCTGTTGTTGTGTAGTAATTCATTGTTAAGTGAGGGTGATATAAATGTTGATAAAAAGAAATTCAAAATGTTTTGAAAACCCATTTTTTTTTCTTCAAAGTTTAAAATTCTTCTTAGAAAAGACCATTTGATTTACATAAATTTTACCTCTTTTTATGCAATTTAAGAAGCATGTAAAATAGCTGTATGGGGATTGTTTTTATGGTCATGAAAATTTAGATTAATTTAGCTTGTTTGTTTGTTTGATGAGGGCTTAACAGCACCATGATAGCGAGGGTCAAATTGTGCCTGAGAGGTTAGATCATTCCAGAGGTAGGAAGAAACGAAAATAGGGGTAGATTGAGAGAAATGTGGGAACTAAAAGCCACAAAGCTGGGATTGAGAGAAGAATTGCATGGGTGAAAAAAGGGGCGAAAGTAGAGGGAGGCGGTGGGAGAGGAGGACTAAATATGGTTGTAGAGAGAAGCATGATGAAGGAAGGAGATAATTTTCATGGTGGACTGAGGGTGCAATGTCAATTGTTGCAGAGGGGTGGGGGAGCCAATAAGGAGGTGGGAGTGAGTGAGGTGGGTGTGACCTATTCTAAGGTGGGTAATGTGGATGTTGTCAGCACGGGAGAGATTGTTGATGGTTGGTTTGATTGGAATGGTGGGCTGGATGAAGTGGAGTTTGTTATTAATTTGGGAGTCCCATGAGGTGTGCCAGTGGTCACAAACAAGGGAAGTGGTTTGATGTCAGAAAGATTTTTGGAAAAGGGAGTATGAGGGAGGTTGAGGGTACGCTTAGTGGCTGCATCAGCTCTGTCATTGCCAGGAATGCCAACATGGCTGGGTATCCAGAAGAAAAGAATACTTCTCCTGCAAAGAGGGGTGGGGGTGTGGGGGAAGCGAAAGGAGTTTATGAAGGAGGAGGTGGGATGTGTGGTTATCCTATTTGAGATTGAGTAAAGAAATAAGGACAGCCTTGGAGTAGGAGAAAATGGTAAAGTGGCTGAGCGGGGAGTACTCAATAAAGTTAAGGCGAGTAGGATGGCCTTGGCCTCGGATGAGTGGTTGGGAATCATGCTACTGAGGGTGATGTTTTGGATGACGGCAGCAGCAGCTGTCTTGTCGCCTTCCTTGGAGCCATCAGTATAGATGGAGGTGTAGTTTGAGAGTTGGTCTTTAATTTAATTGTGGAGGTTGATGAAGAGGTTATGGTGGGTTTGGGTTTTGTGATGAATGGAGAGGCCCAGGTGCATAGAAGGGAGGGGGGTGCTCCAGGGAGGAAAAGTGGGCCAGGGGAAGGTGTCAAGAGTGGCGGGGTTGATGATGAAATAATGGAGGTCTTGTTTGATGCGTAAGCTGAAAAGGAGGGGATAGGGTTTAAGTCCTATCAAAGAGGGTGGAGAAATTGGGGTACCTAATGAGGTTGTAAATAGGGTTCTAAGTGTTGGTGAGGCTCTAAAAGTCTAGGAGAGGCTAAGCTTTCTACATCTTAGCATAAAGGGGGGTTTGTTGACTTCAATGTGAAGGCTGGTGATGGGGGAGGTCCTGTAGGCACTCAGACAAAGTCTTGAGGGCTTGAGGTAAGAGTTGTGAGCAGCACAGTAGACAATATTGCCATAGTTGAGCTTGGCACAATGGTGAACCTGAAGATTTTGATGGTTGGCATTCCAAGTGGTGTTGGAGAGGAGGTGGAGAATGTTGAGGAAGCTGTTGCATTTGTTTCAGGTTGGTGATTTGTTGTTTGTAGGAGATCTTGGGGTCTAGAGTTAAACTGAACTTTGTGTGGTCAACTTTAGGGATGCAATTGCCATTGAGCACGAGGTTGGGTTGGGGTGGAGGTTGTTGAAATGACAGAAGTGCATGCAGACTAGACTGTCTTGTCTTTGGAGAATTTAAAACTGTTATTGTTGCACCAGTCTTGCAGCCGGTTGAGGCTGAGTTGGAGCCTATTTTTGACAAGAGGAAAGCTAGGGGAGGGGTAGAAGATGGTGAAGTCGTTTACGTAGAGGGCACATTTGATGTTGGAGCCAAGGTTGCGATGTCGTTAATGCTCAGGTTGAAGAGAGTGGGGGAGAGGATGCTGCCTTGGGGGATGCTCTCTTCTTGGGGGTAGGAATTGGAGAGGGTGTGGCCCTTACGAACTTGGAACTGCCTGGGGGAGAGGAAGTTTTGAGTAAAGATGGGGAAGTGGCCTCTGAGGCCAATGGTGTGAAGTTTGGTGGTAATGCCGTATTTCCACGTTGTGTCGAAAGCTTTCTCGTGGTCGATAAAGATGGCAATGAGGTGTTCCTTTTTTGCAAAGGATTCCCGGATAGCGGTGTTGAATGTAATTAAGTGGTCCAGGGTATTGCGACGTTTCTGGAAGCGGCTTTGGTGAGGGGAGAGGATTCTGTTGGTCTCAAGGAACCAGTTTAGTCTCTGGTTAATGATCCTTTCCTTAATTTTACAGAGACAGCAGGTGAGGGCGATGGACCGGTTGCTGGATGGGTTGGTACTGTCCTTCCCCGGTTTGGGGACGGGGTGATGATAGCTGTCCTCCAGATAGGGGGAAAATAGTGTGGAACCAAATGTGGTTGAGGATGGTGAGTAGGGTAGTGGTGGCCTTTTCGGGGATGTGTTTTAGGAACTGGTAGGGAATGTTATCTTGGCCCTTGGAGGTGCAGCCAGCGTCGTGGATAGCTTGCTTTAATTCAGAAAGGGTGAGAGGGGTGTTGTAGCTCTCAGTGTTGTCAGAGGGAAAGGTGATACTTCGGGCTTCATTGTGAGCTTTTTTGGTTTTGAAAACATTGGGGTAGTTGGCGAGGAAGAGATGTTGCTGGAAAGAGGCGGCGAAGTGGTGAATGATGTCCTTTTTGTGGTGAGAAGGATACCATTTCAGGAGAGATGGGAGATGGGAGACTTGCCCATCCTGCTGTGGAAGCTGTTAACCATTCTCCAAATCTTCTTAGTAGGGGTGTTGGTGGTGAGAGAAGAGATAAAGTTGTTCCAAGTGTTGGTTTTACTGTCCTTGATAGTGCGCCTGGCTTTGTCACGGCTGATGCGAAAGATGTGAACGTCGTGGGTGGTGGGGTTAGTTTTTGAGTTCCTGAGGGGCTTTTTCTGTTTTCTGTTCTTGATGGTGGTTATGCAGTCATCGCTGAACCGGGAGTTGGGAAGTGAGGGGCAGGGGGAGGTTAAAGGTTTTGGGAATGGAGCAGGTGGCGATGTCGATAAGAATGTTACTGAAGTTTGGCATGGGATCCTCACCCTCGAGGAGATTGGGGGAGAGGTGAGATTTGCAGTGTGTTTCGAAAAGGGGCCAGTTGCTCTTAATTGGGGTTGGGGGTTTGAAGGTTGGAGTGAATAAGAATAGGGTTATGGTCACTACCACAGAGATCAGCAGTGACTTTCCAGCTAAAATCAAGGAGGAGGTTGGGGAAACAGATAGTCAGGTCAATACAGGGGAGGGAGCCTGTGGCAGGGTGAAGGTAGGTCGGGAAGTTAGTGTTGAGCAAGGAGAGGCTGTGCTGTCGAAGAGTGTTTTCGATAAGCTTGCCTCTGGGGGTGGTGGTATTGGAGGCCCACAGGGGGTGGTTGTGGGCGTTGAAGTCACCAAGAAGGGTGAAAGGGGAGGGTAGATGAGGTTGTTGAGGCTGGTTGGCTGAATGTTGGCATTTGGGGGAGATAGATATTGCAAAGAGTGAAGGTTTTGTGGAGGGAGATAGACATACAGATGGCCTGAAGTTCGGTATTCACATGAAGAGGGCTGTGTGGGATATCATGTCTAATGAGAATAGAGACGTCCCCACAGGCCCTGTAAACGTTCACTTGATGTTTATGATAGCAAGCAAAGTTATTGAGGGAATAATGGTCAGTGGTTTTCAAGAAGGGTTCTTGTATGCAGAAGACGACCGGGTTAACCCTTACTCTACCACGCGGCGATATTATCGCCGTTTTGGGTGCCCCGTCTTTGGCCCGCCTCCCGGCGCATTTTCAAAATAGTGGTGGTAGAGTAAGGGTTAATCAACCCGCGACATATCGCCAACCGAAAATATAGGCAGCATGATCGGTGGGCGGCCCAGCGGGTCCCGAGAGCGGAAGGGGCCGACTTTTCTGCCTGGAAGACAGAGGACCCTTCAATAATCACGCCTTGATTAACCCTTACTCTACCACGCGGCGATATTATCGCCGTTTTGGGTGCCCCGTCTTTGGCCCCGCCTCCCGAGCGCATTTTCAAAATAGTGCTGGTAGAGTAAGGGTTAAAGGTGGTTGCCAGTAGGTCAATTTCTTCCGAATTGGCCGTAAGGCTCCTAATGTTTTATTGTATAATGTTGTGGGTGATATTTTAACTGTTTGTGTTGTACTCCATAAGGAGGCAGGGGGTTATCTGGAGGAAGATCTGTTGGATATGGGTTGGGTTGTTTTTTTCTTCGTATCTGTCCTTGTTTCTTTGGGGGATGTTGTTTTTGAAAGTTGGACGAGAAGTATGTTTGGTGTGTTCAGTAATCGAACAATCCATGTTCTCTTCAATGTCACATGTGTGGGTTTGGATGGTGGGCTGTTTGTTGATTGGTTGTTTGTTGGTTTGTTGTTTGTTGGTTTGATGTTTGTTGGCCAGGTTGGCTTGAGTTTGATGGCATTAGAGGTGTTGGGGTAGGGGATATCCTGGGTCTTAGAAAGGAAGGAAGGTTGGGAGAGAAGTGGTGGTGGAGTTGGTTTGGGTAATGGGTGTGGTTGGTTTGTTGGCAATGGTGATGGGCTTAGGACTAGGTAAGAAGAGACAGTTGAAGTCAGTTTGGGCATGTGAGTCAGTTTTAGTTGTGTTAGGGGGGCGGTATTGGTGTTTGAGGAGACTGCGCTCGAATAGGAAGGTTTGGTGTGTTGGCAGGCAAGTTCTTCAATGAGGTCTTCATTGGTCAAGTAGCCAAAGTCTCTGGTTCTGATGACGCCTTTGCTGGAGTTCAGGGAACGGTGGGGGGGATTGGGAGGGGGGGGGTGAATGTAATGTAGATACCAGTATTAGCTAGGGTTTTGGTGGTGAGTAGGGTAGGGTGGTGGCTTGAGTGTCCCTAGTGTAGTGCACCAGCAGGTTGCCAGATCTGAGTGTAGAAACCTTGGGGAGGGTACCGACATGGCTGTGGAGCGCCTTGTGTATGAGGAAAGGGGAAACTCTTTTGAAACTGGGAGCGCCTTGTGTATGAGGAAAGTGGAAACTCTTTTGAAACTGTCTGGTTTATTGGTGGTCTGAAAGATTAAAATTTTGGGGACTGGAGCTAAAGAATGGTCAATGGAGGTAGCAGGTGGTAGAGCTGTGAACGTTTAGGGATTTTAGTAAATGTGTACACCCAAAAAAATCGTATCGTTTACACGCGTTTAGTACCATATATCAGAAATACACCAAAATTGCTCCAAATTTATGATGCGAAATATAAAAAATCGCTCAACCAGTATGGCAAAAGTATTGACTCCATTGCCCAAACAGATGCTCGAGTTTTGCTTTCCAAACGTAAAAAGTTTTCTTCTTCAGTATGAATCATCATTTTTATGGAAAATTTGCCAAAAATTCAGTTTAGAAAGAAGAGATAACTTCCTTTCAATGTCAATTAAACTCAACATCGCGTAACTTTTGTTGGCGTACTCGCTACGGCTTTCAAAGTTCAACTGAAAATCTTGCATACTAGGCCTATAATACCGCGCTGTAAAACATTTCAAAATTACGCCACCACCCAGAAGTTCTGAAATATCAGTCCTCTGGAAAAAAAATGGCTGCCATCTTTGCGAAACACCTAGAATTTCAGTTCTGTCAAAACCTTTTTATGTTTGTTTATTTTGCAATATTTTTTCTTTCTTGCAAAATTTATTTGACTCATCAGGTAATATTTACATGTAAATGTACTGATTGTCACGATTTGAGTATTTTGACTGTGTTTGTTGGTCGATTTAACAGCTTGTGAAACGGGCCTTGATTGCGTGGGATTTAAAGCCTTATGGCCTAACGTTAGGCCTATTGTTAGTTTCATTGTTTACTGCTGCACATTTGTGGTGCATTTTACAAGTTGGCCTACTTAGATTTTGGCTAAATCAAAGTGCAGAATATCCCCATTCATAGGTGATTACTGCGCGTTTGTGATTCTCACATTTAAAAAGGATTATGCTAATCCGGTTTCAGTTTGTAAAAAGTCTGATTGGAATTTTGTCAGCCGAATGTGTGTGTGATTTGATTCATAAATGAACATTGATTTTCATCGGCAAGACTGACTATGAAAAACAATTACTCGCAATGAAGTATTTAGTAAACGTTTACAAGGATTTGCAAGCATGTAGCGTGTACATGCGACGAAATGGTCACAGATCTATGTTAAACAATGTTTCGCATAATTTTGCTTTAATCTTATTGTACATTTTTCATGTTGCTTGACTTTGCTTGACACACTAATTTTTTTTATTTCCTAAATTGGAAGTTGTATTACAATCCAGGATGTAGTTCTGGGAATGTGTAGAGGTTGGATGAGGGTACAGGTTGGAAAGGGGGCTTAATGACATTTTTTCATTGACATTGACAAGTTAGGGCATCTCCATTCTTTGTTGTTCAATTGATAGAACTAAAAGAGGTGTTATAGTTGTAAAGACTGCAATTGGCTTTTACATGTTTTCTGAGTTACTGCATGGGTGAGGTAATGTAACCTTGAGCTTCTTTTTGTCTTAAAATATTTTAATGAAAACTCAAAGATATTTTGAAGCTTGTAGTAAAATGTTGTGAAAATTAACAAAGCAAATGAAAATGTAAGTGCATCTTTCAAAGCTCAAGTAATTTGAAATCATCTGCCCCTGCTAACCTATTTCTGTATATATTTCTCTCAATAAGCCCATTCTCTATACTAGCTTTGAATAGCCAAGATACTTTCCTTCTGACAGTTCTTGTTCTAGTTGTTCTTCAGTCATTTTGGGAAATTTAGTTGGGAAAGCGAGCACAGAGCTGCCTTTATTGTTTGTAGTTTATGACTATTCATATAGTTGAGTACTGAAATTACATTATTTTGGGTATAGAGATCACATACTGATTATACCAATAGTCAAAAGGTGTGAAAGTGAGCAAGATGTATACAGTATGAGCTAATTGGCTCTTTCATCTACTATAGGTCACTGAAAGGTTGTCTTAAGTTTCATACAGTGTGTAATACAGTATTTTGTATCTACATGTACTGTAATATGATCTGTTGATCTACTGTCCTATTACATTTAAAACTTGTTTTACTTATATGGAATGTGCAGTGTTGTGCATGTATGGGAATACAATATTTTAATGCGTCTTCCTAGACTGACAGTCACTTTTGAAAATTATTTATTTTTATGAATTTATAGAAAATGATGTGGGATAGTTCAGATGCCAACAAGTGATTTTGTGCACTCATAATGATCCACCTTTACCTCCATCCCCAAGTATTAGAGCTTCACCTTGTACAGTTATACTTGACAATTTCTTGGAGGGAATCTTGGGCATTTTAGGAATTTGAGTGAGACAAATGTTATACTTTGTTGGTCAATCCACTTGACTCATAATGGGGTCTCTGCACCTGTCTAGAAGCTATTGTGGATCAGATTCCTAGCAAATCTCTGCAAGTTGCAATAAACAAATACTAATATAATTGGATAAGATGTTCTTAAGATATTTCTATTGAAAATGACAGCAGTGTCATTGATGTGATGGAGGTCTTTGAAGTATTTTAATGTAGATCTTATGTCAATACCAAAAAGTCTAAACACACCGGCCTGGAATCCATTGTGGTCCTTTGCCCATTGTACATAAAAGTAGAACAAACTCATGAACTCCTAAGTTCCTTGTTTTCAAAGTACTGTACATGTGTAATGAAGTGACCTGTGAAGACAGCATCAGCTTTATAATCATGTTAAAAACAGTGAAAGTAATGCACTTGTCAATTGTGTGACTCACCCCTACAACCCCGGACAAGGTGAGTCATTGCACCAAAGTGGGTGGACCAAACATGTACATTGACACACCTCTCAGTCACTTAGGTGACTGACATTTTTTGTGAAATGACTTACCTCCAAATCAATCACCTCTGTACAAAGTCAATGGGTCTGAAGTAAATTGACCCACCCCATAGTCACTCTGGTGACTAACAATTTGGTACAATGACGAACATGTGAGTCACTTTTCATATGTCAATGACTCACCTTTGACTGACATTGCTGGGGGTAGTAGGAGTGAGTCATACAACTGACAAGTGCATAACAAACACATTCATTAAAATTAGTTAAGTGATCAATTTACAGGGTTTTTAACCTCAGTCATATTAATATGCAAATTTCTGATCTATTACAAGCAACTAGAGGGACTCTCATCTCAAGAAAATTGCTTGACACACAAATTCTGATACATAATAGTGACATCACTTCCGTGGTGGTTATTGATTGGTTTGTCAGTTTATGTGCAAATATGTAGACCAATCAAAGACGTCTATTGTATTGTATATTTCTGTCCACCTTAACACGATAACTGGCCTTTAAATCCTTTGTTTTTTAAATGTATATCATAATTCTTTGAAGCGGTGCAGGAAATTCGGACCAAAAGGTTTTTAAGTCTTTACCATACCCTAATCAGATTCTTGCAGGAATAGAATTTCCCATCATTTTCATTGACTAAGATTTAGGAAAGAAATTTAAAGAATTACATAAAAGATTTTAAGTCATGAATACCTCACAAAATTTTAATGAATTAAAAATAGATCAATCAGTAAACTATAATAAGTCATTACTCAAAAACTTGGAAGTGTTATTTCCAATTTCAAAAACTTTTTAAACAAATGTAGAAATTGCTTGATGTCCATAGACATTGAAGCATTGTACAGTAACTGTATGCAATAACAATATTAGGGTTATAAGTCACGATATATTGATTAGCGCGATATGAAATTTTATTCCTCCATGATATTAAAAATACCCTGACCAACATATTGTGATATGTACTGTTCACATGTAAGCTGCATATCAAATCAAAACTATTTAAACAGAATTTTAGAAATATTTAAAGGGGTACTAGATTGAAAAGTTAGGGTACAATTTTTCAGAGACACAAGTATTCAACTACAAAACTTCTCTAACACCAGTAGTCATCCTAAGTACAGTAGGTGTCTGAGATTGATAAACAATAACATTTTATCACTGTAGGAGACGAAACACATCAATGAATACGTGAACAATTCCCAAAAAGGCTAATGGGTCTAGTCCATCTTTAAAATTAAGGAGATATTTTAACATAATATTTTCAGCAAATCTGGTTCTTTTATGCTTCCATTTCTTAGATTTTAAATTTTATGGAAAAATTGAGACCTGCATACTGCATACTCAAGCAATTGATAGTCATAACATAGATATGTGATAGGCCTATGGTGGTATATTGTGATATTTTAGTCCACGATAGTCTATATCTGATTTACAGGTACCATATATTGTGACAATCCTAGTTACTGTATAAGGCAGATTTATCAACTGCTCTGAAATATTGGTTGTAATTGATCAGCCTAAAACTTGTAGCCATTGAAGTTCACAGCTTGAGTGTTCCAAGAACTATTTCCTGACTAATTTAAGCCTTCTTAGAATTATAACAATCACAGGAATATGATTCCTTATTAAGTTAAGGTCACATGGAGTTGATGTGTTGTGTTGAAAATACACATTAATGATAGCACAGTATCTCACACATTTGAATTGAATGTGGAGTGCTTTGTCTTTAGTTGAAGATCTATACATCTGTAATCATAAAGGTC
>JAIGNY010002198.1:957500-1165000 GCA_020152595.1 Chiridota heheva
TTTCGTTCTTTATTCTGATATGGTGTATCTTGTTATACAGCTTTGGTATGCAATTATTATTTTCTGTTGGAATACTCACTTTGGCAATGTTCTTGTTAGTAAACTAATCAAAGTGTTCAGTTGTAAATTTAATCTGTATTTAGTAGTGAACTTAGTGTCTTTACTAATGTTTCACCCTACAGTATTGTGCATAGATACCATGCATAGCCTACACTGCAGCTCCCAGTCTTTACATGATGTTTAGATGATGATGCAAGAATTCACAATAGATTAATGATTAATGAACAAACTGAAAGAGCTATCAATTGCACATCATTACAGAGGTACAAGAGCAGGTTTGCAGCAGCGCACCAGACATACAAATCCGTCTAATTTCAGCTTTTGGTATGGTTTGACTGCAAATGTCAACAGCCTCCAAGGAAAATTTGTGCATTTAGAACAAACGATTGCTAATTTATCAAATTTGTCTTTTATAACATTGCCAGAAACGAAACTTCAAAACTTTGATAAAGTTTAGCAGGATGAAATCCCACAATACAGAGTGGCAGATAAAGCATTGCTTATAGACAATTATTTCATGTTCTGTCACGACAGACAATTCTTAGCAAATGGGGGATGACTTACCACATGTTTACAATAAATGGACTGTATGTACCCCTAAAGTACTGTATATGCATCTTTATCAACACCAGATATTGAACTGCTTGTAATCCGAGCCCACCCTGTTATCTTCCAAGTGCAATATCAAACATTACAATTGTAAACGTGTACACTAGACCCCCCATCAAACATTTTGACAGCTGATAATGAATTAAAAGCAATAATGACAAATCTACAAAGAAAAAATCCCTGAACATATTTCATTGTTGTTGGTGATGTTAATATACTTAATATTGGTTTTCTTGAAACAATGTCCTTCAAAAATATGGTGGATTTTGTCACCTACCTTCACGCAAATTCAAGTTTAGATGCTGTATATATAAAAGGCGATTACTATCTAACAAAGAAAATTTCAAAGTATAATGAAAAACATTGCAGAATTGAAAAGAGAAAAAGAAAACTGGAAAAGGATTTATCCAGAGAAACATAATGAATATGCAGAATGTACTAATAGCACTGACTGGAATATGTTTATGTTAGCATCAGATAGTCTTGATGAATTAACAGAAGTAATCTCATCTTACATCGGTTTTGTTGGTGACACTGCTCAAGAAATCGCAACTGGTAGATATGATTAAACGAATTCTAGCAGATAGCAGGATTGCACAATTGGTGAAAGACAAACAAAAAGCTATAGAGTATGAAAATAAAGGACTGAGAAACAAGATTCAGAAAACAATATAATACAAGTATGTTCATGATGTGCGGAGTGAAAGTTTCGGCACATAAATGCAAATTTAGATTCTTTTTGGAGCTTGATCAAAACTTAGAAATTCAAATGAAAACAGTAAAGTATGTGTTGATGAAAATTTGGGAGATGATCTGAAGAATTTAGGATTTATAAAGATGTATAAGACTATGCTCATTACCAAATAATAATCTATTGGATTTATCACAGCAACTACAACAGTACAAAATGACAGTCATGCACCAGTTCATAACAGGAATAGTTTCAGCGTCAAACAAAGTAGTTGCATGTGGGTCAGATAAACTTCCTTGATGGGTTTTTAAATTTTTAAGTGAAGATTTAGCACCATTAGTTACCTACCTTCCTTTTTCAGGAATCTCCAACAGCAAAATTCTGTTGTAGACAAATGCCGTAACTACTGTCCCAAAAATTAAGACACTTCAAATTGTAAATGAATTTGGACTAAATGATCTGGCTAGTATCTTTTTTAATAGCTTAGAGAAAATATTACTGCCTTGTTTGATGGAAAGTGTGGAGCAACTTGAAGATGTGTATCAATTTGCTTACAAGAATGGTTTTTAATGTGTAGATGCTGTACTAGTTTTAATTAACGATTCAGTGACTCATTTAAATTGCAAAGAAACGACCATGTCAAAGGTTCTTTTTCTTGATTATTCAAATGCTTTCAATACAGTTTTGCCAAACTACCTACTTAAAGATTTGACAATATTCATAAAAGACCATGTGGCTCATTCATTGGTTGGTACAGTTTCTTCAAGGGTGAACAAGACAAATTAAACTGGGCAAAGGTTTGTCAGAACAATCTGAAATAAATGTAGGTGTATCACATGGAGGCCCTCTATCTGCTGTACTTTTTACAATCTATACCATCTTAATAGGATCAAACAAAAATATTTGAGTGATAAAGTGTCCGATAATACTGCTATTTCATGTAAAATTGCTAAAAAAAATTGTAAATGAGGATCAAGTAGAGTACCAGTCATTTGTTGATGAGTCTGTGTCAAATTGTGATGAAAAGAACTTGTTGCTAAACCTAAAGAAATCAAAGAAAATGTGCTTTGTAAACAAAAACGTCAAACATACAGGGCGTTGAAATAAAAAAACGCAACATATTTATTCAAGATTCAGAGGTTGGAAAATGCATAAAAACTGATTATCTTGGTGCATGTATTGATGATAAACTGACTTTTTCCCATCACTTGTCCAAAATTTTAAAGTAAAGTTTACTATATTGTTTCGAGTTTATCATACATTTGTATTTTTTTGTAATCTTAGTGCTAGAGTTTATCTTTTTAAATCAGTTATTTATCGCAGGTTCTTTGTGCTGTCCCTGTTTGGTATCATTTAATCTTACAGAAAGACGAAGACAGAATCAGGAAATTTATAAAGTATACTCTAAAGATTCTTAACTTACATTATCCCATGCTTCATGAAATTTTAGATGACAGGGCAAAATCGGAATTCATTGCAATGGCGACAAACATCAAGAAAGAACAAAACTATCCTTTTACACAATACATTATAAAGTCATCTAGCATGTTCAAACAGAAACCTTTGAAACTCATAGCATAGTACCAAGATACAGAATACACTGTCTACAAAAAAAAATTCATTCATTTACCATGCAGCTATTTACTTACAGACAAGAGAGTTGGAATTACTGTTTTGAACCTTTTATCTTTAATTTTTCCTTATTTATTTATTTATTTATTTATTTATTTATTTATTGATATTCTTTTAATTTCTGCTATGTGTTTTAATATGTATATGCATGTACTTTTTCCTTTTTACAAATGTTTTAAATTTGTACTGTAATATTGAATAATAATAATAATAATACATGTAAATGGCTCACACTTAATCATTTACAACAAATGTCATGCATTCTTAGCACTTAGTATGTTTGTTTTGTTTCCAGAAACCTGGGTTGGATGTCATATGTATTGATGATGTCATTTCTAAATTTAGTCAAGTGTTTACTGAAATTTGGAGTGCAAGAACAGATTTATTAGAGTAACCAGGGATATGGTCTGAATATATATGTATATACCTGGTGTAACAAAACAATTTTTGGTTCCAATGGCGTATGTATGTGTGTATGGGTGTGTGTATATGTATTTGTACTGTGTGTGTGTTTGTGATGCCCAGCTCGTACCCTGGATTTATGACATGTGGTACACAGATAGCCAATGGTAGGCGGAGCTTAATTTAAAAATCTTGAATTGTTTATTTTCAACAGCTACTTGTCTGTTTTGTTTCATGTTTGGTATATTTATGATGTAAGTTGGTGTGTACATGTTTATGATGTAAAAACATTGAATTTCATTAATATGCATAGTGGGTGGGGCTTGATATGATTTTGCTGAAAAGAGCTTGTAAACATTGTTTTTCAAGAACAGTGAACTGGATTCATGTTATTTTTGGTACACAGATAGCCCGAGGTCCGTAGATATGCCCTATTGTGTTTTTTTTATGGTGATGTCATGCATATTAATGAGTGGGCAGGCTTAATATAACAATTTTGAATTGTTCTTATTTTGACAATCACATGTCTGTTTTGTTAAATATTTGTTATAATAATGATGTTAGCTGGTGTGTATGTTTTTATGGTATAAAAATGTTGAATTTAAATAAATAGCTTAGTGGGCGGGGCTTAATATGATTTTGTAAACAAAAAGCACAAGTAAACACGTTATCTCAAAAACTATGAACTGGATTCACATCATGTGTGGTACAAAGATAGCTTATGGTCTGCAGATGTGACCTATTGTTTGTGGTGGTGATATGCATATTACTAAGTGGGTGAGGCTTAAAGTGAAAATTTTGAAAAAGTGATAAATGAGCAACTATGTCCGTTTTGCATCATATTGGGAATGATAATTTTGTTGGTTATTGTGTACATGCTTATGTTATCAACAGATGATATTAACCCTTACTCTACTATGCAGCAATATTATTGTCGTTTGGATGAACCATCTCCGATCCCGTCTCCCAAGCGCTTTTTCAAAAAAGTGCTGGTAGAGTAAAGGTTAATCAACCCACGACAAGTGTGCCAACTCAAAAATATATGCAGTATGGTCCCAATGGGCAGCCCACTTGGTCACTGTAGCGGAACAAGCCCGACTGCTGCTCGGAAGACAAGAGGACCCTTCAATAATTAGCCTGTGCTTAACCCTTACTCTACCACTCGGCGATATTATCGCCATTTTGGGTGCCCCATCTTTGACTCCGCCTCCCAAGCGCGTTTTCGAAAAAGTGCTGGTAGAGTAAGGGTTAATCAACCCGCAACAAGTGTGCCAACTCAAAAAAATATGCAACATGGTCCCGGTGGGCGGCCCACTTGGTCACTGAAGCGGAACAAGCCAGACTGCTCGGAAGACAAGAGGACCCTTCAATAATTAGCCTGTGCAACCTTTATTCTACCACGTAGCAATGTTATTGCCATTTTAGGTGCCCCATCTTCGACCCCGCCTCCCAAGCGCTTTTTCAAAAAAGTGCTGGTAGAGTAAGAGTTAATGTGCATGGTGGGCATGGCTTAATGTGAATGTGCTAATCATGTAAACACCATAAACGATATATCAGATTTATGCTAGATGTGGTACACAGATGGGTTTATGGTCTGTATATTTGTTCTAATGTTGTGGTAGTGATGTCATAAATACTATTGAGTAGGCGAGGCTTACTGACAAGTTCTTGAAATAGGATAAATGAGCAATCGTTTTTGCATCATACTTGCTTTGATGATGTTGTTAATTATTGTGCAAATGCTAATGTTGTCAACAATTTTTATTGATCTGCATGGTGGCTGTGGCTTATGAATAGATATCATGGAACAAATATTTCATGATATGCACTGACATGGCAGTTAATACAAATTTTGCAAATCAATCAGCTTATCTAAAAGCATCGGAACCACAAAACCTTTTGGTTCTGGTTTTTATACAAAGTGAAATCATGCATAAATAAAGATATTTGGTTTTACCTGTATTTGATTTGTTTGTTACAAGTTAATCAAAGTTTTTCAAAACCTTCACGATGTTTATAGTTAAGGCTGATAGACCCGGTGTTTTTACCCTAACTGACAAGTAATTTCTCAGTCATGAGTTTGTAAGCCTATTGGTGGATGAACCATGTTTATTTACATACAAGTATCAAATTGTACAAGGTTGATAGACTTGTTTCTTGCTGTAATAATTGAGGCCTAATTGAGGCCTCTTTCTTGATATGAAAGTGCAATTTTTGTTTGACATATCCTGCTTACAGGCAGAGAATAATAAGACAAGATTGATGTGTTGTTGTTGAATATTTTGATCAAGAGTTGCATCATGTTTTCCCACTCCTATTTATCTTTTGATGTGTCCAAGGATTTTTTGTTGTAGATCATAGATTTTAGTTACTTTTTGCACCCATGTGGCATTGTAAAATGAAACTAAAAAAAAGTTTGGGTCATAAAATTATTACCTTTGGTATTTTTACTTGTAGAATGAATTTAAACCATCAAAGAACTGGTTTCAGAGGTATTTCTGTGAAGTTACTAATGTAAGTGCTGAATCTTGAACAAAGCCCGTTGTTTCTGTGATAGATGACACTTGACCCTCAAGTGTCAAGAACAAGCCATTTAAAATGGGTGGATTATAGGTGAAGAAGTCAAACAATTTATTCCTTTGCTGAAATATTGTATAATTAAGATTGAAAGTCCTAGAAATAAAAGTTATAGATTATTATAAAACACTTTAATTGGACAGAAATTGGAGCCAACTAATGCTAACACTAAGGAGAATATGATAATGTAGACACCACAAAAAAATCAGTAGATTTAAACGGAAAAATATACTGTATTTTGTTTAATGATTTCATTAGAATCTGTCTTTTTGTAAAAAAGCTGAATACTTCAGAAGTTGTAAGAAATGAGATAGCTAGGACACATTTCTCATTCTTTTATCTGAACATTGGCTGAAAAACTCTTTACCCCAGTATTGTATTATTAGTATTATTTTCGCAGAGGGAGGGGGAAGGGGGCACTTTCATAGTGAGGTATATATATATATATATATATATATATATATATATACCTACATACATACATACATATATATATATATATATATATATATACCTACATACATACATACATATATATATATATTTACTTCAAGTTATACCTTACCTTCCATGCTATAATATGCAATCTGGTCACACGACCTGATTCTAACGCACTTCTAACCGAACCTAAAAACGCAGTAACCAGCCAAGCCCTGACCTCCATAATACCTCTGTACCACCTCACTCTTTTTCAGCGTTGTTTCACTAACATCGCTGAAAACTGGTCACTTTTATTTTATTTTTAATTAACCTTTCTAACTCTTTTCTCTTCGCAGCTTCTACCTGAAGGGTTTTTACGCTGCCCGTTCTCATCTGGCTCGCCTTTTCAAGTCTTCCGAGAGAAGGGTGAGATAG
Organism: Chiridota heheva; assembly: GCA_020152595.1. Classification (NCBI taxonomy): domain Eukaryota; kingdom Metazoa; phylum Echinodermata; class Holothuroidea; order Apodida; family Chiridotidae; genus Chiridota; species Chiridota heheva. The sequence goes on from JAIGNY010002198.1 coordinate 964,327, forward strand.
CCATGGTCCGAGATTTCTTCGGCCGACCTACACGACTTTACCCGTGTAGCCTACACTTAGGATAGCGGGTTTTGTCTCCATTCGTACATAGCGAGTGGCTAGTTCGAGAGCGTCCTACTCTCGTGGTGGGTGTTTTAGGTCCTAGAGCACAGGTTGTGCCTGTTTGGGGACCTCTGCCCCGGGAATTAGTCTTTTTCTCCCTTAGCCCCACCCGCCGAGGTGACCCTAGCGTTATACTATGTATAGTGTTTAGCACGTTAGGATATTTCAGTACACCTTCTCGTATGCATTAAGCCAATTTCCTTTTTGATTTTGGCGCATGCGCATTGGGTCATAGTCACCGCTGGGTAAATGTGGGGTCGCCCTGTAACAACTCTAGGGAGCTACAGTTGTTACTAGCGAGCTTATTTTCGTTTTCACGTTAACAGCATATGAGTATTTTTATTTTTCTCACACAGTTTTGAGATAAAATATTTAGTTTTCAGGATTGAAATTGGGGTGTCGGAGAGACCGTGGGTGGGTCTCTCCGGCGACCTAATTACAGGAAAATAATCTTTCCTTTTTATCTTTACAGACCTCAAGTACACAGTGGTTGGTGTTTCCCACGCTACCCGGCGCTAGTAAAGTCATTCGTTGGATCGTTTTCTCGGGTTTCTAGAGTTTTCAGATAGAAAATTTTTTGGTTTTAAATTTTTTCTGTTAAAGCAAGTGTTGTTGTTCTGTTTAGAATGCTATGCCTCGTCTCTCTTTAGCGTGTCCGTAAGATCATAGTTACTTTGCCGTGTTTAGGTTTATACGCTTGGACTTACGTTCTTCTCTTAAGAAATTTATTTTTCAGTAAAAATTTTTCTGTTTAAGAGAGTTTTGATGTTCTGTTTAGACTGCTAGGCCTCGTCTCTCTTTAGCGTGTCCGTAAGATCATACTTACTTTGCCGTATTTGTGTATGTACGCATGGATATATGTTCTTCTCTTTTCAGATATAAAAGAGATTCACTGAGAAGGTTACGCTCTTAGAGGCGTTGCGCCTAAGAGCGTAACGGTAAGAGAGAGAGAGATAACCTCTTAGGGCGTTAACTAACGTCGCCTAAGTTGTAAACACGGTTCCATTGGACAGTCCCTGTCGATTCCACAACCCTTGTAACGCGTTGAACGCTGGTTGTTGTGAGTCCGAACGGTTCCATTGGACAGTCCTGTCGATTCCACAACCCTTGTAACGCGTTGAACGCTGGTTGTTGTGAGTCCGGGACGGTTCCATACGGTTCGGAGTCCATACGGTTCGCGGCCCGTTGTTACGGGCTAACGGTTCCATTGGGGTTCCGTGAGTCCATACGGTTCCGCGGCCCGTTGTTACGGGCTAACGGTTCCATTGGGCGGTTCCATACGGTTCCGCGGCCCGTTGTTACGGGAAGCGTTCCATTGGACGGTTCCATACGGTTCGCGGCCCGTTGTTACGGGCGGACAGTTCCATTGGACGGTTCCATACGGTTCGCGGCCCGTTATTACGGGCGGACGGTTCCATTGGACGGTTCCATACGGTTCCGCGGCCCGTTGTTTACGGGCGGACGGTTCCATACGGTTCCGTTGGACCATCCCTGACGGTTCCGCAGCCCTATGTGCGGGCATTGTGCGGTTCGGGACGGATCCATACGGTTCCGGATCCATACGGGTTCCGCGGCCCGTTGTTACGGGACGGACGGGTTCCGTGGTCCATACGTTCCGCGGCCCGTTGTTACGGGCGGACGGTTCCATTGGACGGTTCCGTGATCCATACGTTCCGCGGCCTGTTGTTACGGGCGGACGGTTCCGCGCCCGTTGTTACGGGCGGACGGTTCCATTGGACGGTTCCATACGGTTCCGCGGCCCGTTGTTACGGGCGGACGGTTCAGCGGCCGTGTTACACGGGTCCGTATTTAACGGGTTCACGCATTACATCGTGCGGTTTAATCGTTATACGCCCACTAGCTACGTGGTCAGGTGACAGGTGACATTCTTGACAAGAAGTATAGCATTGACAGTTATTTTTCTTCTTGGTCCTGTAGCCATTAGCTACGCAGTTCCACGGCTCGTGTGAACGCAATTAAGACTGTCTACGTTGAACGTTACAAGTTCCGTAGATTTATTTTCACCAGTATCATGGACATGAAGGACAGGTCCCAGTGTCGATGTTTTTACACACCCAGGATGTCTCGTGATGCGTGGCGTGCAAACGCTTCTTTAAATTACGCTCCGTGACATCCATCTCACGTGTTACTGGCGTGCAGATTATGCTGCGAGTCAAATCCCTGTACTCTTTGCAGCGATTGGGATCTAGCGGCGTGGTCGGAGCACAGACTCCACCGCGACCGGTACTTTCAAAGAGCGGCGGAGAAAGTGGAGAAGCGGCGGTCTGATAGGCCCTCTTCGTCTCCCCACCGCCACCCAGGTCCAAAGCCAGGGAGGCGGGGCGCGCCCACTCCCTGGCGGAGCGCCTCTTGAAAGACGTACACCGCACGGTTCATCCGGAAGTATAGCATTGAGACAGCTATTTTTCTTCTTGGTCCGTAGCCAACGGCTCACGACAGTTATATGGTTCCACGGCCCATGTTTACGGGTCCGTGCGGTTCCACGGTCCGTGTTTTACGGGTCCGTGCGGTTCCATTGGGCGGTTCCGCGGCCCGTGTTTACGGGTCCCACGGTTCCATACGATTCCACGGTCCGCGTTTCACGGGTCCTTTCGCTTCCATTGGACGGCTCCAGTGAGCGGAACTTATCTTTAATGGGATAACGTACACTATGCACGGTTCACCGGTTATACGCCCACTAGCTACTACGCACGTGGTCAGGTGACAGATGACTTTCTTTACAAGAAGTATAGCATCACGACAGCTATTTTCTTCTTGGTCCCGTAGCCATTAGCTACGCAGTTCCACGACTTCGTGCGAACGCAATTAAGATTGTCTGCGTTGAACATTACCGTTCCGTAATTATTTTCACCAGTATCATGGACATGGAGGACAGGTCCTCGGCGTCGATGCTCTACACACCCTTGATGACCCGGCATAGCGTGATAACGCTTCTTTGCTTTACGCCGGTCACATCCATCTCACGCGTTACGCGGCGTGCAGATTATGCTCGCGAGTCCATTCGTGGTACTCTTTGCAGCGATTGGGTTCCAGCGGCGTGGTCGGAGCACAGACTCCACCGCGACCGGTATTTTCAAGGTGCGACCGAGGCGTGCGGCTCGGTGTTCGGATGCGACGTGGCTCCGTAGTTTTGTACGGATATCGATAATCGTCACGATTTACCTCGGATATGCACCGCTTAGCTACGAGCTATGTGGCCAGGTGACAAGTGATAATCTTCACAAGTAGTATAGCGCCGTGAGAGCTATTCTATTCATGGTTCCGTGGCCATTAGCTCGCAGTTCCACGATCATGTGAACACCATTTATACGATTATCCGCGTTGAACGTTACATTTCCGCAATTACTTTCACCAGTATCGTGAGGCACGGAGGACAGGCCTCCGTGCGTCGGGCATCGCTACGCACCTCAGAGGTCCCGCTTTGCATAGCGTGCAAACGCTTCTCTAGACCGCACGGGCCTGTACGACCGAGTTTTTGCAACGGGATAACGCACTGCGTATGCGATGAACCCGGTTGAGTTCGCTAGCTAGGAAGCTGCTTGGTCATAGCTACGCTGTCCCACGGCCGCGTGTGAACTGCCTCTGTAGGATTTTCGCGTTGAACGTCACAGTTCCGCGATGTTTTGCGCCTATATCATCGACACGACGGGTAGGTCCCTAGTGTCGGTCGCGCTACGCGCCTTGACTGTCCTGCGATGCGTCGCATGTAAACGCTTCTTAGGTTGCGCTTTGGTGTTATCGACTTGTTCAAACCCGTGTACACCGCTGTGGTCCTCGGTTCGCGATGGGACCGTCGGCCAACAAGAGGCGGCGCCCACGGGTCTTACGTGAGGTAGTCCCCTTTTTACGGCTAGTTGTAGAGCCATTGGATTCCTTGCATCGGGTCCATTAGGGTCCGACGGCTCCGTAATCGGTTCCATACGGCCCCCACGGCTTGTTTTCGCCCCCGCACGGGTCCGTAACACAACTTGGCGGCTCCGTCCGGGGCATGGGATGACGTTTGGGTCTGTAGTGCTGCTTAGTTCTACACCCGTTAGTTTCGAGATCCCACGCCCGTGTGAGCTGACTTGGTGAGATTTTTCGCGTTGAACGCCACGGTTCCCGCATAGTTTTTCACCAGTTCATGGACACGGGACGAGTCCCGTTTGTCGGCACGCCACGCCCCAGGATGCGTCGCGTGTTAGCGCTTGCTCGGGTTCGAGGCCCAGCGCTCGGGTGATAAGATTTCCTTCTTTACGGGAGGCATACCATCACGAGCTATTCCCTCCGTGTTACGTAGTTCCACGACCGTTCAAACTACTCTGAATGTGATTCTTGCGTCGAAGACCTTCGCTCACATTCTACAGATATTAACGGTTTACGCATAACGCGCGATAAACCCGGTATCGGAACTTCGGATATTTGCGACCGTTAGCGCGTGTTGCAGTGTTCGCGGTCGCTTTTTCTTGCTGGGGCGTTTTTAGCGTTCGACGGCAGTCCCCACATCGTAGTCGCCGGCTTCGGCTCCGTAGTGATTTTATACAAACGGAGTTAACGGCCTATACCAGCGCGCGGCTGTGTGGTAGAGGACCAGTAGCCATGAACTACTGCGTTCGCGCCGCTTTCTCTTACCGGGACACGTACTGAGTACGACGGTAGTCCCCTCTTCCCCACGCAGCTACCGGTTTCAGAGTCCGTGATGGAACAAACTCAGTTTACGACTGATAGCTTGCGTGGCACGTGAACTCCTCCCGTTTTTACGGCCTCAGTTTATATATATTTTACCTATTCTCAACGGAACGCGTACTGTGTACTTCTTCCCTACGCGTGCCGCCACTTACTCGGTGGCCCGTGGTGAATAGAGGTATAATGAGATAACGACTCCGCGTTACAGGTGTAGTGCGTTCACGCTATCGTGGACCTAGACGGTCCTTTGGTACTGATAGCTACGCCGTCGGGACATGTACCAGTACCAGTTGTCCCCTCGCGTAGCCCGCAGCTTTTGCTCCGTGGTGCACAGCGACATCGTTGGTGGACTCGTGGTTTTACTTGTCATGCTGACGCCTTTGTAGACCCATAACGGATCTATTATACTTAACGGGTTGCGTGACTTTATGCGGCGTAAGTCCCCCAGCCACGCCGCTTTTCCGCTCCGTGGTGCAGGGTGTTTAACGTCCGTGTAGTATACACAGGACGTCACCTCTTTCGTGATTTCTACCCCAGTGTTGGGGTTTATGACTCATACGGTTGGCGAGTACGTTACCCCTACTTGTCAATATTACCTCCATGAAGGATATTTTTCTTGACCATAGGTGGCCTTTTGGTAGACAACCTTACGTTTGGGGTAGCTATTACCAACAACGCACGTATGGTTCCTTCCATACTTTAACACCTTACAGCTGCTTCCTTGCGGTTTTACGGCCTGTTACTTAACTGCCCGCATACAGACATACGGTATTCGTTTTCTCGCCCGTGGCCGTCAGTAGGCTCCGCGGTTTCAAGGTTGTTACTATCGTGAGTACGTTAACACTTTCTCCAGTCAACTTCTTAGACAAGTTTCGCTGTTGATAGGCGTGGCCTGAGCTACGCGTCCCGCGAACTGCTACAGTTTTCGGACCTCGCTTGGGTGCCGCCGACTATGTTTATGCGGCTCCGCGATCTTACGACCCATGCCGCCTCACAGCTACATAGCCTTACACGGTTGGCAGCCCTTCTTGTATCGTTTTATATTAACGGCCTGCCTTTTGTTTCGCTTAGCCTTTGATTTTTGGTCAGTCGGTTTCAACAACCTTTGCTCAGGGTCGGCAGCTTTTTCTGGGCTGCGGATGGTGTCGTTCAGTCCCTCCGCTTTACACGTTCAGTCGGTGGTCACACCCTTTGGTGGTGGTGCGGGTGCTCCCACCTGGTGTACGGAGCGTAGTTTTCACCGTCAGATATCACCGCCGGTGCCGACGGGGCTTCTTGATCAAGGTCGGGCACTTTTCTTGTGACCCCTTCTGTCGGAAACTTGGACGGTACTTGACCCTTTTTCGCCCTCGGCGCAGGGCGAACTTTGGCTGCTCGAGACCTTGCAGGCTTCATGCCACGAGCCTCGGGTCAGGGGACGATTTTTGTCTCTTTCCGGCTCCGGCGGACTGCATCTCAGTCCCGAGCGCCGTTTGATGGTGTGGCCTCGGCCCGCCTTTCCTCGGCGTTGCATGGCTTTTCTGAGGGTTGTTCGCCCCTCCCGTTGTGGAGGTGGGCCCTCTCTCCAGCTTAGTTCCGTCATGAGCTCTGGGATACCTTGCAGCTATCCACCAGGGTTTTTTCGGTGGGTCTCACGGTCTTTGACTCGCGACCACTGGTGAGTTCTGGGAGATCTATTCGTAGTGTGTCATGTGACATTTTCCTCCGATAGATCATCCAGTGGCTTTCTGTTAAAGTAGTCTGAACTGTTCATAGAACGGCCGGTATGCACTCGGGTTCGGGCATAACCTCTTTTCACGGGATCTCGTGCGGGCGTTGAGAAACCGCTTTTTGCGGTTTTTTTCTGGTTTTTGGTCTGACTCACTTTTCGGCGTTCGTGTTCCCCGCTAACTTTAGCTCTTACGGTTATGCGCTAACGAATTTTTCCCTTGTCGGGATTTCTTCAATTCGTTTCGTTGGTACACGCCGTTCCCAATCGTAGTTTCTCGCCGGTTCTGTCTCGGACGAATCCGGTGTGGCTTGCGGACGTTTTTGTGGACACTTTGCTGTAATTGTGTCCAAACGCTCTTCCGGTTGGCTTGTTTTTCTGGGCTTTACGCTCAGGTTCTTTTCGAGGTTTGCCTCCGTTACTGTCAACGAATGGTGCCTTGTTCGGTTTGACTGTACCTCGCCGTGGTTTCCTATGTTTTAGTTCCTCCCACTCTTGAGGTCTTTCATCCTTCCGAGGTGAAGGAATTTCGCCCTTTAAACGGGATTCGGTTAGTGTGAGTTTCGTACCAGCCATTAAAAAAAAAAAATGTGTGGCGATCTGAACTCCCTTCCTTCCTATCCTCGGTTGCAATCTGATTGCATATTATAGCATGGAAGGTAAGGTATAACTTGAAGTAAATTTCCCGCTAAGCGTAGCGAAGGGATATTTACGAGAGTTATACTTACCTTCCATGCATCCCGCCCGCCTCCCCTCTCGTTCAGGCCTCGGTGGAATGTTGAGTGAGGTGGTACAGAGGTATTATGGAGGTCAGGGCTTGGCTGGTTACTGCGTTTTTAGGTTCGGTTAGAAGTGCGTTAGAATCAGGTCGTGTGACCAGATTGCATATTATAGCATGGAAGGTAAGTATACTCTCATAAATATCCCCCTCGCCATGCTTAAATGGGGTAAATATATATATATATATATATATATATATATATATATATATATATATATATATATATATATATATATATATATATATATATATATATATATATATATATATATATATATATATATATATATATATATATATATATATATATATATATATATATATATATATATATATATATATATATATATATATATATATATATATATATATATATATATATATATATATATATATATATATATATATATATATATATATATATATATATATATATATATATATATATATATACACATATATACATGTGCCTTGAGCAGTTGCCTTTTTCATAATTTTTGTAGTGCAGCTATCAAAAAACTAATCTCTCATACTGCTGGTCTCAAAACAATTGCATATTTTTATACTGCAGGTATCAAAAATCACCTATTTTTCTACTGCAGGTATCAAAAATCAAGTATATTCATACTACAGGTATCAAAATCATAAACTGTCATACTGCAGTTACCAAAACAATCTCTGCGGTCCAATTTTTAAATGCTGGGCGGCACATACCTACCACTTTAGTATGAAAGTGCCCTCCACCCTCTCAATTAATTTGCTTCTGGGAGTAGGTAACCATGCTCAAAGCATTATATTAAAAATATGAATTCAGTCCCTCCTAGTGTGTCATGCATGGATCAGTTAATTAAATAATCTTCAAATTATTTTCTTAATTTAACAAAATTGTGGTTTCCCCTTTTCCTATAAAAGTAAGTACAAAAATATTTCCTGTTGCTTTTTTGCCCTCATCAAAGTAGATTATTCATGATGGTTGACAGAGGCGTCATAATTATATTTTTTTGATCTTGACTTTCTAGACCTGGCAACGAGAGAAATTTTAAGAAAAGATTATAAGGCTGTATCATCGGAATGTGCAATTATTGGAATCAGCTCTGTAACTCTACCCTTAGAGGTAAGTGTCATCAACCCTACATTTCTGCCTGCTGAGTGACAGCTTTTATTTGCTCTGTATCAGTTTGAGGGTATCAGTTTCTCATCACTCAAGAAATGCAATTAATCATGTGAAGCCATTTCTATCTTATGTGCTTTGTAAAATGTGTTATTTATTTGAGAGACCTCTGGGAGTGTCTGATAGGCTGCAAGATCTGCTGAGTAGATCACATACAATATGTAAGTAATCACATTTTCTCTCCTGTAAGTTATCTTTAAAAAAACATAATTATGATTTCAATATCTATTACTTTAAAAATTTCCTGAAACAATTAACTGGAACAATTAAATTTCAGGCAAGGTACTCATTGAAACTTGGACCTACTTTAAGGTTTTTTTTTGAGAATAGTCTTTGAAATAACATATACAAACATCGTTACTTTTTTGTGTTAGATGAAAATAAGATACATATGCATATAATTTTTCACACTGCTTTTAAAGGAGTCTCATTTTTAATTCATCACCCACAATATCTTATCCCCACATATATGTGTATGTGGGGATGAGGTATTGTAGTCACTTTCCTGTATAGGCAAAGAACTGCCTATACCTCCTACACTACATTGCCACCCCCTTAGTATTAGAGGGGAAGGGGGCCACCAGCAGGTTTCATATGATGTCCTCATATTAGGGGTTAGGGTTTATAAGTTTTTGGAATGGGACAAAATTGAGTGATTTTTGCATCTGTCCATGTGTTTGTATGTGTGTGGGTGGTGTGTATGTGTGTGTGCGCGTGCATGTGTGCATATGTAACAATTATTTTTGTGTCATTCATAACTCAAAAAAATCCTCCGGATAAAATGATCTCCTTCATCATGCCTCCCTCTACAACCATATTTAATTCTTCTCTTTCACCCCCTCTCTACTTTGTTTTTGTTTCAACCATGCACATCTCCTCTCAATCACAGCTTTCTGACCTTTTGTTTTTTAATTTCTCTCATTCTCCCCCTGTTTCCTTTCCTTCCTGCCTCTAGAATGATCTGACCTCTCAGGCACAATTTGACCTTCGATGTCGTGGTGCCGTTAAGCCCTCATCAAACAAACAAAAACTGTAATACACACATGAAACAAAATTGGTGGACGGGTACCCCTGGCCTGGAATGTTTGTCTCTAAGGTCTTAAGTGCAAAGGTCACGGGTCAAATGGAACAATTTTGTGGTGATGGCTGTATTTTTAAAGGAATTAATTGTTATCTTTACAAATTGCATAGTTGAGTAGGGTTTAACATTCAAATAAGTGCTTTTATGCAACATTTTGCAGATTCGTAAACTCAAAAAGTACAAGACCTATACCAACCCTATGTTATGTCATGACACCTTGGTACATGAATTTGTGTCCAGTATAGACTCTGGGTTCAAAAGGTGAAGGTCACAGAGCTATTGACCTTTTCACCATTTTCCCCTATAGTTATGGAATGATATGTGTGACATGAGCATGAATGGTGTCATACAGTAGGGTATGACAACTGTACACAAAATTTAGAAGTTTTTTCAGTGATTAGGGTCAAGAGGTGAAAGGTCAGAGATTAAATATGTGACTTTAGTGGGTAATTATGTACTAATTTGTACATTTTTGCACCATTTTTAATTCAAAAAGTACAACCCTATGTTGTACCATGATACCTTAGTGCATGAATTTGTGTCCCCGTAGACTCTGGGGTTAAAAGGTCAAAGGTATGTTTGTGCTCCCATGGGCAGTACAATCCATCAACATTCCTCAAGAAAGATAGCCAAGCCTGTCTCAACATCTGCTTGTACTGGAGCTTGCATGGGCAGTGCAATCCATCAAAAGTCACATAAAGCTAGAGTGACCCTGATCGCTAATCCCCCATGCTGTACGCTGTGATGAGATCAGCAACTCTGTGGATTGCTTTTTTGTTTCTTTATTTAATATGATAGAAATAATAATTATAAGTCATCTGTAGCAATTTCACATCATATTAAATAAATTTAGCATAGGCCTATATTTTCTAATTTATTAAAACATTAATTTTTCAATATAAACTTAAAATGATGTTATACACCCAGTACAGATGATAATATTAATGGATTTCTTTATCATCTATTTCAAATTTTCTACATGAAAAAATTCTCTCTATAGGGGAATTAGTCAAACTTGCCTGAATCATCCAAATTGTCAATTACATTAGCACAAGCCACCTGCTTGCCAGACCAGTATGCAACCCAGTCCTCTGCTCATCTTCCTCACTCACATTAACGTTGACCACATGTACACACTATGACAACTGTTTACATGCAATGCAAGGTACAATGATAATTGGATAGCAGGAAGGTGCCTTCCACAGTGCTCTGCATAGCGCTCTTTGTTAAGAGTGTAAACAAGCATGGGATAACGGAAGTCGGGTTGGGGTATCATTATACCAGACTTTTTATATGAAAAGTCTGGTGTCGGGTACGGAAAGTTGTAAAGAGAAACTTTCCGGCATGTAATTTCTAAGAAATATTTTTCCTTTGCATAGGTACATGAATTTTTGTTTGTATATGATATTAATGATTTAAGCCCATAGAATTCATGTCAAATCATTTGGGATAGAAAATTTCAAAGAGAATTCAAAGAAGTACATTATGTGTGCTAGCATATATAGTGCAAATTATGTTGTTATTGGCATGATTTCAATACAAAATTAGACAAAATGGCAGCGTCCATCTTACAACTTCAAATTTGGATAACTTAAGAAGGGAATAAGATTTAATGATGGTGGTTTTGGTACTGATGGCTCCAAAGTTTTCTTGATGAAGTAATTCATTAAAGAGTGCAGACAGTTCTGATTAGTGTTTAATTTGCAAATATATGTAGCACATTTAGTGCTCGAGTTATGACTGATTAAGGTTCAAGGCTTTTTGGGGTTTTGTTTTATACAAAATTTGTAATTTATGAAAGCAAACAGTTCAAAATCTTTCTTGATTTTATGTGTATATTTGCTCTTAATTTCAGTCATGGAAAGTGGAGAAATGTCTTTTTTATGTAGTTATTGGTTAAACATGCCGTTAAACATCAACAAACCAAAACAAACCAAACCAAACCAGTTATTGGTTAAGATCCTAAAATCCCCAGGCGGTTATAAAATATAACATGTATGAGTCTTTAGTAAGCATACATATTATTTTGTAGTTCATGCCAGAGAAATGTCACTTTTATCCCTGTGAATGATGTATGCACCCAACATAATTAAAAGCAATCTCATTTAATTTTCTGAGAGTTGCTTATTTTCCCAATGTTTCTCTTCTACATAACTGATAATACTCACTAATTTTCATTAACAGTAATAATTGTATATTTACATTGTTGTGGCCACACCTTGTTCTTGCTGACTCACTGCACATTGAACTCTTGACAGCTTCCCACCTTTGTGAATTTTCCACTCATTATTATTTTATTTATAGAAATATACTTCTTTTTAGTTTGTCTATACATGTTATAATATGTTTTGGGGAAGTGTATAAATGAGGCAGCCTTAAATAGAAAGTTAGAAACTTAAGTGTATAACATGGGTCTACACTTAATCTAAGATGTAGGTTGCCTTCTGATTTGGACCATTTAAGCAAAAATAATTAATATTTTGGATATTGCAAACTTACCAATATGTCATGAAAGTTCATTTATGTGGGTGTCTGTTGAGTGTGGAAAGAGGATATTTACAGAAAAATGGGGGAAACATTGTGATAGGCAGCAGGAACGTTGAGGAGTAAGAGGGGGTGCAAAGGATGTGGTGAAAAAGAGGAAAAAACAGAACCAAGTAGGTACAGTATTACATAATTTTCATGCAGTAGTTGTTGATTAATTCTTTCTGTAATAAAAAATATATATATATCATATGAGCATAGTGTGTGTTCTGTGTGTTGGAAATGTGAGTAAGAAAAACATGGATTATGAATGAAGTATGTTGTAGTGGGAATGTATAATGGAGTGAGAATGTATATTGCAGTGAGAATGTACTGTATAATGCAGTAAAAATGTATAATGGGGTATGTTGTAAAGGTAATGAATTTCCCCTGATCCCTGCAGTTTTTAGATACCACTAAGATATTGTGGAAATAATTTTGTGCATTTGAAATTTAGATTTTACTTAGCTCCACTTTATTTGTATGTCATTCAAAAAAACCAATATAAATTCCAGTCATATCCTTGAGTTTGTTTAAGTTGTAGGAAAACTAACATCAAAATAACAAAAAAAGTGCTCTTGATTTTCAGATGCCTTGAGTCTTGGTTCATTCTATCATATGATAGTTTATATCCCTTGTTGTAGCATGTGCTCTTAAAGAACAAACTAACCTACAATGTACTCTTTAAAACTCTTAATTGGTTTTGATACTAAATGTAAAAGGTTTCGAAGCTATTGTAACCCAGTATAACCCACTTTTACCATAATTTTGCATCCATTGCTTTTGTCAGTGTTTTCAGTCTGTTATGATATCAAACTAATACAAGATTCTCTTTGATATTGTCATGGGAAACAACATAATAAAGAAAAAATTGCTGAATTCTTCATTTAAGAGTGTATTACCAGCAAATTCCTACTCTTGGCACTGAACTGGAAGGAATTTATTGAGTATCGTCACAGTTGCTGGTTCAAAAACAGCGGACTTTTAATTGTAGGCAGACGAAGGACAAGCAAAAAGGAGTACATTGTTGAGGAATTGCTAAATTGTTTTATAGACACTTATATGCGTGACGTGCAAAGGTACTGGTTGTGTTTTTAAACAATAAGTCACAGTGAGTTTTGAACAGTCTTGTAAGAGCATTTAGAAAAATTATCACTTGTTCTGCCATTTTGCTTACAAAATCGAAAAATGTCAGTATTTCCAGGAACGAAAGGGCTGACAGAGCTGTCAAACAGAATTTCTTCTATCGATATACAGTACCTCACTCTGACTTTTGCCAAAATACCACCAACTACCTCAGGAGGACTTGGCAAGACTTATGGAATCTCGAGACTAATAATAAACTTCACACTATCAATCCCAAAGTATGCATCAACTCTCCCCTACTTAAGTCATAATCACAGAGAGAATGTGGTCATCTTCGCATTCGCCGGGGCTACACCTATCTCACCCACTCCTACCTCCTTTCCGTCTCTCCCAAACCTATCAGCCCCACTTGCAATACTGATCTCTCGGTCAGCAATATCCTCGTAGCTTGTCCGATTTACGCCAACTCCAGACCTTTCCTATCCCCTGCCACCACTATTTCCGACTTCTTCAAGAACAATCCCTCCAACATTAATACCTTCCTCTGCAACAGCAACCTCTTTCACTTGATGTAATCTCCCCACACCCCCAATCTTTCCTATCTCACATCCCTATCCCTCTCTCCTTTCAACCACGTTTTCTTCTACAACTTATTTTCTCTAAAAATTTCACTTCTCTCCATCCTTTCCTCCTTTTCTAATCTTCTCTTTCCTGACCTTTGCACTTTTAATTATTCAACACCCTCTTGGCACACTTGACTCTGACTGTCGCGGTGCCGTTAAACCTCATCAAACCAAACAAAACCTGTACAGTTTCTAATCTTGGTACAAGAAAGTTGTTTCTTCTCTTTGAAATAAATAACTTAGTTATTGTTAATTTTTTTATTTTGGGAGAAAATTTATAGATATTTGCTCTTTGTAGATATTTGATATGTTTGTATTTCAGGGTTTTACCAATAAAAACAGAATATTTTTGGAAGTTTTGAAAACAAAAGGAAGACCCTTACATTACTGTCATTCTTTTAGCTTGACACATAATAGGGCCTGCCTGAAAATACATTCTCAATTCAAGCTACATTGTGTTGTATTGTACAATATATGAAATATGTCCATGTCACCATATCCCCTCAAGAGCAGAGCTCTTGTTGCATTTAGCTTTTTTTCAATTTAATTATCTCAACAAGTGTTGAAATTTGATTGTTCATTAGACTGTTTGAAACACTACAGATTGCATGGAAATGAAAGCTTAGCATTTTGTCTATTGCAGGTAATTGATTTTTTTTGGATAGGAAATTGGTTTATTATCTTCAGTGTTGCTACATAGGGGTTTATTGAGGAGTTTAATTTGTATTTTGATTGTTGATATTAAAGCATGCTTTGTCACTTTATCAATAGCAACTTCTATCCATGTTGTAACAGTTGTTCATATTCTACAATTATAGTATGGATCAGCGTCATTTGCTGTGCCTACTGCAGTATTTGTTGTAAGTAAAATACGCTGCTAAGTTTCACTTGCTTTCAAAGAAGGAAACATATTACATGTTTTAATGTTAGTTTTTTTACAAAAGCTTTTTCAGATTGTTATGCTATTCAAAAGTTTTAGAAAACTAAGACAAAGCATCATTACCTGAAAAGTGAAGAAGAAAACACATCTGGCAAAAATGTATCAATATTGTTTCGAATAGTTGTTTGGATATTTAAGCCTCGTTCACAAAAATTAGGGAATTTGTGGTTTCAGGAGAACAAGTTTCTCTATTGGCTGATATAAGTGTATCTTTTAAGCCTTAGTCACAGCGTGCTGCTGACGCTGATTAAGACTTTAAATTTTGATCATGAATACTCTTCTGGAAATTTGCATCTTACAAAATCTATCCTTGAGACATGTGTTTCATCTTGATCAAAATAAATGAACATGCAAGTTAGGTGTCTTTGGGTCCTCTTAGTTCAAATGACAAGGCTTTCTTAAAAGTTACAGAAGGAAGTCTTTCTTATCATGAATCTCAAGGCATTTTCAGACTGCATAAAATCTCTGTGTTGGCACGGGTCTGACACATGTAATCTTGACAGACTTTTTCGTACTGTAAATTTAAACACGGCATTGACACGTGTAAAGCGTTCAACCCATGTCAAAACTAACCCTGCTCTGGAGTAGGATTGAGAACTTTTAACCCGCGTTGAGAATTCCGACACAATCAACCAAATACTTGTGTTTATCGTTAAGCAGTGTGGATTAAGAGTGGTAGTGAAATGTATTAAAAGTCAACACAGATTGGACCTGTAAGTTTCAATACTAGTCAAAGGTATAGGTAGTGGGAAAATGCCTTTAATCAACTCATACAAGATGACAGTATTGTGAAAAATATGGTCTATTTGTCCCGTATTGTGTGTTATCACTAAGTTAGGGATTGGAAACTGGTTCCAAGTACCCATTTTAGATACAGGCAAGGATGGGAAATTGGGAGGGGGAGGGGGATCTCCTACTGCAATTGTTGAAGGCCAAAAAAGTTTGTTGTGACATTTTGATGACTAAGTGCCAACTTTATTTTCTCACCACTCTTCTAAGAATGGACATCATTTGTTGTAAATTGTACAGTAGATCCAATGTGTCATATGCTAGTGAGTGAATTATTTCTATTTAGTGTCTTAAACCTTTTGTATAATGTAATGTGTATTTGTCGGCTCTTTAGAAGTAGGACGTGGTTCCTTTTTGATAAAATCTCAATACATTAAACAGGATGCAAATTTTTCTCATAGCCTGGTACTTAGTGTATATCGCTATTGGTGAAGGGAGAAACATTCTGCTGTGTGGCAATTTCTTTGTAGTGGTCGACCTGTCAAGAGAGAAATCTTGTTACCCTCTTAATGTTTTGGGAATTTATTGTCAATGAATAGAGAGCATTAGACTCTTAATGAGTCCTGCAGTGGACTAAACATGTACGTGACATTTTGGTTACACGATCTAATGGATTGCTTTGAATAGGAGTTCCTGTGCAGCGTCACTTCTTGTCTAATCAAGGACTCTTAAAAGGATAAATTTCTCTTTTTTGGACGTTGTTTTGGATGTTGCATTGCATTAAAGACATTATGGATGATACGAACAGGTCGCTTTGTTCTTGTTTTGTTAATACAGTGTTGTTTATATCAGTATTAACTGTTTTGGGCAAATGTATTTGTAATAATATGACAAAAGCCACACTTCCCCAATGATGCAAGTGCAGAGTACCCAAAGCTACACCTGTATGTTTCATACATTTCATGTTTTAGCATAGGCCCCTTTGTTGTTTCAGGACTAATTACTCACAGTAAATTGTGATCCTCAAAATATGTGCTGAACACTTAAAGAAAATTAGTTTTTAATTTAATGACATTTTTATCATTTTGGGTAAGCATGTGAGGACAGGGAAAATGATTAGTTATTTTTTTTTTTTTTTTTTCAATTTAATGACATTTGTATCATTTTGGGTAAGCAAGTGAGCATAGGAAAAATGATTTGTACAGAAATACAGAATGATTTACATTACATTTTATGTTGTATTGATTCCTGTCTGTGTAACTGTTAATGTGAAAGTTCTGAATAAAAGGCAAGAACTGTATGTGAACCTTGTTGTAGGTAGCTTAGTTTGACACAATTTGACTTGGCTGTGCTTTTTGAGGGATGAAGTCTTGCAGTTTTCAAACAAAAGTTATTCTTCAAAAAACCTTTTTTTTTCTTAGATTCGATGATGACCCTAAAAATAATTTATTTTAATGATTGCAATTCTATAATATACTGTACTTTTGAAGATTTAAAAAATGATGATATAAAAATTTCAGACAGGTATATTCACAATTAATCTCTCAGTACGTAATAAAAATAAGCACTCTTAATTCTGATGGAAACTACCCAATATCACTGATGAAAAAATAAAATCGAGCTTATTCCTTGTGTTTAAGGAAATGATGTTCGGCGATATTGATTTGTGTATCATTTTTGGTGAGCATGCGAAGCGCAATACAAACCTATGTAATGGCAATTTCATACGGCCGTCTACAGTTTTTCCTGAGATTTCCTCAGAAAAGTTAGTTTTTTCGAGAATTCCTCAGAAAATGTTAAAGTTTCTTCAGAGTTCCTCAGAAAAAGTTAAAGTTTCTTTAGATATTCTTATGGAAAATAAAAATTTCCTTACAAAATGTTTAAAGTTTTTCAGAGACATTTAAGACAGAATGAAGCCTAGTTTCCTTAAAAAGTCTACAAAACATTTGATATTTCCTTAGAAGATAACTGTAAAATGATATAATTTTCTAATATTCTTCAGAGATCCTCAAGCGTCTCTCTCGTAGCAACTGGAGAGTTAAAATCCTTTAAATTCTTCAAATTATTTGGACACCAACGGGCGTTATCAGGCATGATTATTAAACTCTGCCTTTATCATTGTGGTCATTTGCATAAAGTTGCTACAGTATATGAACTGACCAGACTTTTTTATTTAGTATGCTTAGTCAGGGAGTGAGACAGGATGTGACTGCATATGGACATAGGGAGGGATGCCATGTGGGACATGGATGGGGGCCATGTGGGACATGGATGGGGGCCATACATGACATAATATATACCATGTAGTATACACCAAGGGCTATATCAGGCATAATTATTTGACCTTTTTTTCTTATTCAACAACTCATTCGCGTATAAGTTATTATATGAACTCACACTTTCATACTAGTATGCTCAATCAGGGACTGTGATAGATAGGATGAGACTTCTTATGGAGCCTATGGGATGTCATGTGGGTATTGGGTGGGATGCCATGTGGGACATAGGGTGGGATGCCATGTGGGACATGGGGTGGGATGCTATGTGGAACAGGGTGGAATGCCATGGGATGGGATGTCATGTGGGACATGGGATGGTATGGGATGTCATGTGGGACATGGGTTGGGATGCCATGTGGGACATGGGGTGGGATGCCACAAGTAACACAAGAGTATGACATAGGTTGGGATGCCATGTGTGACATAGGATAGGAGGCTATGTGGGACATAGGGTAGGAGGCCATGGGAACATGGGATGTGATGCCATATGGGACATAAGTGGGATGTCATTGGGACATTGAGAGGGATACCATGTGGAACATAGTGGGATCCAATGTGGTACATAAGGTGGGATGCCATGTGGGACATCAGATGGGAAGCCACTGATGTTGTGGGATCCAATGTGGTACATAAGGTGGGATGCCATGTGGGACATCAGATGGGAAGCCACTGATGCGGGACATATGGTGGGATGCCATGGGGGACGGAGAGATTTCATGTGGGACACAGGGAGGGATACCATGTGGGACATAGGGAGATACGTCATGTGGTACATATGGTTGGAATAATGTGGGACAGTGGAATGGGATCCATGTGGGTCATAGGGTGGAATGCCATGTGGGACATACAGTGGAATGTCATGTGGCAGATATGGTGGAATACAATGTGGGACATGACATGGGATGTCATGTGGAACATGGGATGGGATGTCATATGGGATATTAGGTGGATCCATATGGGACATAGGGTGGGATGCCAAGTGGGTCATAGGATGGGATGCCATGTGGGACATATAGTGGGATGCCACATGGGACATATAGTGGAATGCCACATGGGACAAGGGATGGCATAGGAAGTCATGTGGGACATGGGGTGGGAGATATGGTGGAGTGTCATGTGGGACATGGGATGGGATGTCATGTGGGACAAGAGGTGGGATGCCATGTGGGACATGGGATGCCATGTGGGACATGGGATGCCATGTGGGACATGGGATGCCATGTGGGACATGGGATGCCATGTGGGACATGGGATGCCATGTGGGACATGGGATGCCATGTGGGACATGGGATGCCATGTGGGACATGGGATGCCATGTGGGACTTAGTGTGAGATGCCATTTTTATAATTGGGCGGGTCATATGATATGGGTGTCAATTTGCATGGGCATGCGAACCATGACGGTATTTACCGGTCTAGTTGAAGATGACCTTGATGTTTTGAAACCTTTAAGTTGAGTTGATTCAGTAGATACAGAATTAATTCCCACAATGTGTTAAGCACACAGCTCACATCCAGCCTGCATTTGGCATGTACCTGACATAAGACCTTTAGTTGGAATTTGACCCTGTTTTTTTTGCTATGTAAATATTGTACTGAGCTATTCAAAACTTTTCTTGGAAGGCATTTTCATCAACATTTATATATGTAATAAAGAGCTCTGATTTCCCAGGGGCTATGAATATATAAATATTTTTTTATGTGTATATAATTTTCAGTTCATTTGGAATATATATTTCAAGTATTATTACCAAGAATACAAAGTATCAAACCTTAGTATATATGGATTTAATATGTGGATTTATACAAGCAGTTGTCAAATGGACAAATTAAAAAACCCTCTAATTTCTGCGTGGGTACTTACTATGTACAGTGTAAGATGATTAATAATAGAGAGGGTAAAGCATTTCACTCTTCAGCGACTTAACCTACAGTATGTTTGGGGAGGGGGATTGAGAGACAGAAAAAATGTTACCTTGAATTTTTAAGCTACTTTTTGTTCCACATTTGACCTCTTACAGATTGCTCTTGTGTCTTCTTAATAAATTTGTCTACTGAAGAACTTTCCTTAATTTCTGTCTTATTATGATCATGTCTTCTCTACCTAGATATCGATTGGGGTATGGCTAATGCATGTCCTCTAACATATATATATAAAAATGAAAATTCACAGTCCATATACCTTTAAATACCGTTTGGAGATGGTGACATGATCTTCCTTTTTCAATATTCCTATCATAAGATCTTGATAATCTAGGAATGTCTCCTCATTATCATAGAATTGTAAGTAGTGCATTTGCATGAAATATTAAAAACATATAAGTATATTAGTACTCCAGCAATACAGTATTGAATCATTTGAAAGCTATTTTTCTCCATTCGTGACAACTAACTGTAATTTCCCTATTATTTTCTTGTAAACTGTTGTTAATATTGTGCACCACAACACTTGTTGTTTTTATTGTATTCAAGGAATTGACTGATGTTTTATTTGATAAAGTTTGAATTAGGTACACTGTTGCAGTTCCTCCCTTGCAAAATTCAAAATGAGGTTAAGTTTTCAGCATTTACAGTTTCAAAAGGAATATTTTTGTGAGAATTTTTATTTTTTGCTGTAAAGAGATTTTTGCTGTAAAAATACTTTTAGACTGAATGTTGGAACCAAACATGAAAATAAATCAAATAAATAAATACAAATTTTTTAAAGTGACCAATGAAGATTGTTAAAAATAAATCGTAAAATGAAATGAGATAGTATTGATATTGGTTCCATGATTTGTCTGGGGTTTCCTCACCAAATTTTTTGTCATTTTCCCCAAAGTTTTGGTTAGCTCTCCAGATATGCGTATGCATACTCACATCTGTCATAAGCTTTATTTCAAGCAGTCATGTGAATTCATGATGTACAGCTTTGAATTCCTTGTTTCCCTTCTTGTGACATAAATCATGAACCAATGAGATAATTATTCACAAGTTAATTCCCTTATCATTAAGGGTTAGTGCAACCTCTTGTCTTTTATATCTACTTGATTGGGATAGAAATTCAAAAAAAGTGAAATGGACTTTTTTTTTTTTCTTTTCATTTTAAGTTATTCAAGTAAGCTAAATTATAATACTTTGAAATTCTCCATGTGAAATTTCATTCTAATTGTCTTGAATGCAAGATTTGACATACATACGTAACAGATAGCTCTTCCAACATAAAATATTGAGAGATTATATTTTGAGAGAAACTCTAAAAAAATAGTTTTTAATTTACACATGGAGAATGATTACCACTTTGAAGGTAAACCTTTTTGGGATTTCTTGGTGGTAATATCTTTTTGCTGCAAACAACCATATTAGTATTCTATTTTCATTGAGTTGTATTAACTGGTTTTCTGTTCTTCCTCAGACCTACCTGTCAAGACCAGATATTGAAACATCATTGCATGATTTTACAACACAGCGTAATCTTGATGCCCTGATACTTATGACAACATCATTTCCGGAAGAAGACAGAGGGGCTCCAAGGAGACAGCTTGCCATATATTCACTTCATTCATCTACCTTGAAAAACTTAACAACTTATCTGAAAAATGCAAATGAAGAAAAATTACAATTAGAAGATATTGACATCTTGTTAGAAAACACTTGTGCCTTTGAGCAGAGGAACTTTAAAGCTTCGAGAAAAGTGGTTTTGCCATTTGTTGAAAAGTTCCTCATGGAATCTTCCCAAGATGAGCATATTTGCACTGTAGAGAGTGAGGTAACCGAACAAATATCAGAAGATCTGGCGGAAGATGATGTTTCATCAGTAGACAGCCTGGCTCTTCCCGAGGATGGGAGTCAGAAACCAGCTAGTTCAGAGATTGAAGATGAGGTAGATTTGCTTGGCTTGGGCCCTTCACAAAGCATGCTGCATCACACACCTTCATCTCAAGTTTATCATCATCAAAATACTAACAATGCTAACACTACTGACATGCTTTTAAATTTCAATCTGCAGGGAGATGATAATTCTGCATCTCTTTTACAACCAAGTGTAACCTTTGACCTCCCTGGTGACCAGCTTGCTTCAAAGGGGTCTTCTAGTTTAATAGACTTTGATCCTTTTGCAATGAATGCTCTTGCACAAGACCCTTTTGGTGACATTGGAGGGGAGTGCAGGATCGGCTCTGGTGGAGCCTTCTGACGGAGGTCAAAATGAATCCATGCTTCTTGATTTTGGTATTTTCTCTAATGGAAATGCTTCCCAACATAGAAGTACTGAACAAGTTTCTGCATGGGAACATACTGAAACAGATCAATCCCAAGGTGTAACTAACCTCGTAGATTTTGACCCATTTGGGAGCACCCCTAGTGCTATTACTAATGAGGTCATATTTGATGTTGACAAAGTTGCTGGAAGAGATGATCTTTTTGTTGGGGAAATAACACAAACTGATGGTCAGGGGCATGAGAATTTTCTTGATTTAGGGTTTGATGATCAAGATGATATCAAGAAAGAGGTTGTTAGTAGTGATTTTTCAGTTTTTAATGTTGAATTTGATGATAATGAACTTCAATCTGAGGATGGTTTAGGAAGCAAATCTCAACTTGTTTCTTTACTAGATGGGGTAGCAGGTGACACAGAGCAAGATATCAATAATGAATCATCATCTCTGACAATAAATATTACGTCTTCTTCAGAACAGGTTAAACCTCATGATTTGTTCTCTTTAAAGGTTGAGTTAGAGGCTGAGGAGGATAAAGAAACAAATGAAAGGTCTTCCCATCCTTTAACTCCAAAAAATTCATTTTACAATGCAGAAGAAATTTTGTTGGAGAATAGCAATGAGTTTGATAACTATAAACTATCACAGAAAGTTGAAGAGTTACATCAGTCAAGAGAAAGGACTTTAGAGAGAAATATTAAGGAATGTGAAGAGGCAGGTGAGCTGGTAGAAGAGAAAGTTGGTTTAGATGTCATAGAAGAAGAAGGAAAGAATTCTGATCTTCCTCTCACTCCTAACAACTCTTTCAAGGATGTTGGGTTTTTTTTCAATGAAAGCAACCTGGAATTATACACAGATGAATTATCACAGAAAGTTGAGGATTTACATAGATCAAGGTCGGAAAGTAGGTCATCGGATTCTGCAGAAGTGGGAATGTGAAGCGTGTGGGGAAGATGAAGTGGGAGGAGAGGGTCAAGATGAAGGGGCGGGCAATCACTCATGCCCACTAACTCCCCAAAATTCTCTCAAGGAAGGAGGTCAGTTTCTCACGGAAAGTAACCTGGAACTTAACACAGAGCTTTTATCACAGAAGGTTGATGAACTGCACCGGTCTTGGGACATGAATTTAGCAAAAGAGTTGGAAGATGTTAGGGAGGAGGATGAGCAGAAAGAGAATGATCTTGAAGTGGATGCTGCAATTGAACTTCCAGAAAGTTCCTCACCTACCATCCTCTTAAATAATTCATTAGAACAAGAAAATCCTTGCCTACGAGAGACCACTAGTGAAAAAGTTTCAGACTCCCAAGAGCAGAGTGCCTTGTGTTCAGACACTCCAAAAAATTCTCCTAAAGACAGTGAAGACTTTCTTGATGAAAATAACATGAATCTTGACAGTGGTGAATTGTCACAGAAAGTTGAGGATTTACATAGATCAAGGTCGGAAAGTAGGTCATCGGATTCTGCAGAAGTGGAACGTGAAGGCGATGACGGGGAAGATGAAGTGGGAGGAGAGGGTCAAGATGAAGGGGCGGGCAATCACTCATGCCCACTAACTCCCCAAAATTCTCTCAAGGAAGGAGGTCAGTTTCTCACGGAAAGTAACCTGGAACTTAACACAGAGCTTTTATCACAGAAGGTTGATGAACTGCACCGGTCTTGGGACATGAATTTAGCAAAAGAGTTGGAAGATGTTAGGGAGGAGGATGAGCAGAAAGAGAATGATCTTGAAGTGGATGCTGCAATTGAACTTCCAGAAAGTTCCTCACCTACCATCCTCTTAAATAATTCATTAGAACAAGAAAATTCTTGCCTACGAGAGACCACTAGTGAAAAAGTTTCAGACTCCCAAGAGCAGAGTGCCTTGTGTTCAGACACTCCAAAAAATTCTCCTAAAGACAGTGAAGACTTTCTTGATGAAAATAACATGAATCTTGACAGTGGTGAATTGTCACAGAAAGTTGAGGATTTACATAGATCAAGGTCGGAAAGTAGGTCATCGGATTCTGCAGGAGTGGAACTTGAAGATGATGACGGGGAAGATGAAGTGGGAGGAGAGAGTCAAGATGAAGAGGCGAACAATCCCTCCTACCCACTAACTTCCAAAAATTCTCTCAAAGAAGGAGGTCAGTTTCTCACGGAAAGTAACCTGGAGCTTAACACAGAGCTTTTATCACAGAAGGTTGATGAACTGCACCGGTCTTGGGACTTGAATTTAGCAAAAGAGTTGGAAGATGTTAGGGAGGAGGATGAGCAGAAAGAGAATGATTTTGAAGTGGATGCTGCAATTGAACTTCCAGAAAGTTCCATACCTACCATCCTCTTAAATAATTCATTAGAACAAGAAAATTCTTGCCTACGAGAGACCACTAGTGAAAAAGTTTCAGATTCCCAAGAGCAGAGTGCCTTGTGTTCAGACACTCCAAAAAATTCTCCTAAAGACAGTGAAGACTTTCTTGATGAAAATAACATGAATCTTGACAGTGGTGAATTGTCACAGAAAGTTGAGGATTTACATAGATCAAGGTCGGAAAGTAGGTCATCGGATTCTGCAGAAGTGGAACTTGAAGGCGATGACGGGGAAGATGAAGTGGGAGGAGAGAGTCAAGATGAAGGGGCGAACAATTCCTCCTACCCACTAACTCCCAAAAATTCTCTCAAGGAAGGAGGTCAGTTTCTCACGGAAAGTAACCTGGAACTTAACACAGAGCTTTTATCACAGAAGGTTGATGAACTGCACCGGTCTTGGGACATGAATTTAGCAAAAGAGTTGGAAGATGTTAGGGAGGAGGATGAGCAGAAAGAGAATGATCTTGAAGTGGATGCTGCAATTGAACTTCCAGAAAGTTCCTCACCTACCATCCTCTTAAATAATTCATTAGAACAAGAAAATTCTTGCCTACGAGAGACCACTAGTGAAAAAGCTTCAGACTCCCAAGAGCAGAGTGCCTTGTGTTCAGACACTCCAAAAAATTCTCCTAAAGACAGTGAAGACTTTCTTGATGAAAATAATATGAATCTTGACAGTGGTGAATTGTCACAGAAAGTTGAGGATTTACATAGATCAAGGTCGGAAAGTAGGTCATCGGATTCTGCAGAAGTGGAACGTGAAGGCGATGACGGGGAAGATGAATTGGGAGGAGAGAGTCAAGATGAAGAGGCGAACAATCCCTCCTACCCACTAACTTCCAAAAATTCTCTCAAAGAAGGAGGTCAGTTTCTCACGGAAAGTAACCTGGAGCTTAACACAGAGCTTTTATTACAGAAGGTTGATGAACTGCACCGGTCTTGGGACTTGAATTTAGCAAA
Organism: Chiridota heheva; assembly: GCA_020152595.1. NCBI lineage: Eukaryota > Metazoa > Echinodermata > Holothuroidea > Apodida > Chiridotidae > Chiridota > Chiridota heheva. Next base: position 989,538 of record JAIGNY010002198.1, read on the forward strand.
AGATTTGGAAGATGTTAGGGAGGAGGATGAGCAGAAAGAGAATGATTTTGAAGTGGATGCTGCAATTGAACTTCCAGAAAGTTCCATACCTACCATCCTCTTAAATAATTCATTAGAACAAGAAAATTTTTGCCTACAAGAGACCACTAGTGAAAAAGTTTCAGACTTTGAAGAGCAGAGTGCCTTGTGTCCAGACACTCCAAAAAATTCTCCCAAAGACAGTGAAGACTCTCTTGATGAAAATAACATGAATCTTGACAGTGGTGAATTGTCACAGAAAGTTAAGGATTTACATAGATCAAGGTCGGAAAGTAGGTCATCGGATTCTGCAGAAGTGGAACGTGAAGGCGATGACGGGGAAGATGAAGTGGGAGGAGAGGGTCAAGATGAAGGGGCGAACAATCCCTCCTACCCACTAACTCCCAAAAATTCTCTCAAGGAAGGAGGTCAGTTTCTCACGGAAAGTAACCTGGAACTTAACACAGAGCTTTTATCACAGAAGGTTGATGAACTGCACCGGTCTTGGGACATGAATTTAGCAAAAGAGTTGGAAGATGTTAGGGAGGAGGATGAGCAGAAAGAGAATGATCTTGAAGTGGATGCTGCAATTGAACTTCCAGAAAGTTCCTCACCTACCATCCTCTTTAATAATTCATTAGAACAAGAAAATTCTTGCCTACGAGAGACCACTAGTAAAATATTTCCAGACTCCCAAGAGCAGAGTGCCTTGTGTCCAGACACACCAAAAAATTCTCCCAAAGATAATAAAGACTTTCTCGATACAAATGATATGAATCTTGACAGTGGTGAATTGTCACAAAAGGTGGAAGAATTACATCGATCAAGAACTGCAAGTTTTGCATCAGAATCTGAGGAAAAAGATACTGATTATAATCGACAATCAAGTGAATTTAAGAGTGAAGTAGTAATTTTAGATAGAGAGATTTTAGATACAGAATCTTCTTCTTACCCACTTACACCAAAGAACTCCCTTATTGATGGAGAACAATACTTGAATGAGAGTAACAGTGATCTAAATGCCAACGAACTATCACAAAAGGTGGAAGAATTACATTGGAGCAACAGTTTATCATCTTTGTCATATCAGATAGAAAGGGAGGGGGATGTCAAAGAAACTGAAGTTGTCAAAATGTCTGGGGAACCAAAGATCGGCTTTGAAGTGAAAAGTGAAGATGAATGTAATTTGCAAAGTGACTCAGAAAAAGTATTTGACATGAAAACTACCACAGACATCATTTTTGCAAATGATGGTGAATATGTAACAGCCGTATGTGCCTCTGATTCAGTTGTCTCTAAAGATAAAGGAGTAAGTGAGTTTTCAGTAAGTGACTTTTATTCATTAAGTACCAGAAACGAGGAAAATGAACTTTCTGACTTTGCTGAATCTCAGGATATAAGCTTGACTTCGGATATGAATGTCTTAGATAATGTTGTAAATGATCATAGCAAGGAAAGAGTGAATGAAGAACAACTTGAGGACCAGAATACACTCCAACAGACACTTTATAACCATGAGTTAGCAGCTGTAACACACTTCCATCAACCAGAAAAAGACAATGATGGTGCTGATGCATATAAGGAAATCCTGAGTAAAAAAGCTAGTGACCAAAAAGGAGCATCAGATACCATTAATGCGAAAAAAACTGAGTGATGGAAATGATATTAACCAGGACCATGAGGGAGGGGAAGTTGTTGTGACAAACACAGAAGTTTCTGCAATTGTTTATGAATTTCAGGGAGATGAGAGCCATGAATTAAACGTTGGTAGTGGTGCTCCTGCTGAAGCTAAATCTCAAGAGTGTGTGGAGGAGGAGGTTTCTTCAAACGTTCAAGCTGATGTCAAACGACCAGTATCAATGTCAGCAGATTTTATAGATCTGGAAGCCAAGCAGTATGAACTTTCTCTAAAACCTCTTTCCACACTTATCTTAGAAGAGGTACCTTCCCCATCTCAATCAGAATTTTCAGAATCTGGAATTGACTTGTCCCCAGGAAGGTCCGGAGACAGTGCAGCACATAGGCCTACCTCGTTGAATATTACCCCAACATCGCAAAGATCTAAAAAAGATCGTAGAGCTGTTGCCTCCTTGCCCCACGTGGACACCCCTGTATCTATTTCTCCTGGTTTGTCCCCAGCAACCCCATTCAGCCTGGATGGTTACCTTCTTTCTCCTGAAAGCAGCGAGACACCCACCCCAGTATCATCACGGGAGGACATCTTGTCCATAGATTCTCTTCATGACCCAATAATGCGTAAGCAGCTCTCTGTTGACAGTGATCTTGCTAGGAATGTTGAGAAGGGATGGGCTGATAATCAGTCGTTACTGGATGCCATTGTTGCTCAGCAACAAGAGGTGAGCTTTTGTTTCTTATCTGTCATTTCTCTTTTCATTTTGCACACTAAATTTTCTGTTGTCTCATGATTCTTAGCAAAAGTTACATTCATCCAGTTTTATTTGGTGATTTTGTGGGGAATTATTACTCCTTGTAAAGTCTTATGTTAATTCATTCTTGAAACATTTGTTTATTTCTAATATTTATAAATGCAAAATAACCTTTTGTGCTGCAAAAGTATTATTTTCTTCTTTCGTTTGCATATCTGGCATCTAAATCTGGTGTAGTTATGGGAGGTTTTTTTTTGCATTTTATTCCTCTTTCTTGGTAAGAACAAGGTGAATGGTAAATAATTAATAGCTTCCAATGTTTTGCATACTGTATTTCAAATTGAATAATTATTTTGTTTAATCATCTGCTGTCATGTCTAGAGAAGGCTTAGGATCTCCTGAATTCATTTGACCATTCTCAGTACCAAAAAGAGTTGCTACTTTTTGCAGATTTTGATGTAATTTATGAATATTGTAAGAATATGTTTGGTCTTTTTCTTTTTCCTACTTCAAGATCTGTAAATTTCCAGAAATAATTCAACGACAGAAAGTCTTGAATTCCGTAAGAGTAAAATATCCCTCTAATAATTTTGTTAGAAGGGATGAATATGCTAAATGTCTCCCAATGATTATCTTAAAGCAAAATCTTGAGTGTTATCTTTTGATCTGTATTGCCATAAATATGGGGTTCTATTTCCGAAATGCAAATAAAGGTCAGCAACAATAATCTACTGTAGACTGTATCAGTGACAGGTTATATTGGCTGCAAGTTTAAGATGTATAAAAAGTGTCATCAGATAGTTACCTTTTTAGCCCCCCTAATTTAAAAATAAATTCTCTGCCCTTATTTACATTTTTACAAGGTAATTTTTGTTCATTTTTGTTAAGTTGGTATATCATATTTTCCAGTATATTCTGGTTCCTTATACTGCCTTTTACAATTGACAGTGTTTGAAAACAGTAAATAATAAAATTGGCAATAGTTTTGATTTTTTTTTCAAATGTCTTTTATTTCACACTCAAGTTTTGTCCACTTGTGGTCAATTACAGTTTATTACCACATACAGCATGTGTAGCTACTCTATCATTGCCTGGCTTTACTTGTTGTGTAGACCCATATCCTTTTAAGTTAGATCCTTTTTACAAGTATATAATGCAAATATATAGCAGGAAGAAATGATTTAAGAACATCAGAGGTTTGCACATATTTTTGTAATATGGGTTCAAAGTCTCATTTCAATTTCCAGAGATAGAAGGCAAATTGGCAAAACAGCTTATGTTTTTCATTTGGTAATGATGGTTGTACTTCCCTGTGTGAATGTACATACATGTAAACTTATACTTTTGGTAACTTCATATATCTTTCTATGAACCCTGAATTCTGTAGGATAGATGCAGCCAAGGAAAATGGCTTTCCTTGATCAATAATGCGGCTCATTTTTGGAGTTTTTGTTTACTTACACTAAATAACTGTATGTTTTGTATGTAACTAGGAACATTGAATACAAACAGTCCTAGGTGAAAAATTTCATTCATTTTATTAGTACTTCCTCAACAACCATAGAGTATGCAAATTGCTTTGCATGGGTTCATTGTGCCTATAGGACTAGTTTTGCATTTATGTAAAGATAATCACAACTAACTGACAACTTGTTGTAGTAGACCACTGTTGGCAAATATTGGGTGCCTTTTGAGAGGGGTGAAGGGGGGGTGTCTTTTAAATATTCAAATGCAAATGTTAATTCAATCCTTTAATGAAATTTAGCAAACTTTTTTGACATTTATAAATTGTGGTGTAAAGTATGAAAGTGATTATTGGATATGCTTTGTAGATGGAAGTTTACCAAGATAGAAATCACCAATAACCAATTGTGACTTAGATAACCATTGCAGTTTTTTGACCTGTTTAGCTTTTTGCACCTTTTGCATACGCTGATAAAGGAAATTTAAAATGACAACTCCCTGCTGTGATTAACCAATGCAAGTCAACCTACATTTTTCATTCTCGTTTTCTTAAACAATTTTAGGAGAGACTTTTAGCAATGTTTTCATGACTCTAAAACAAAATGACTCTATAAATAACTCCTTCAGAAACCTTTTGACTGATTATAAACATAGGGCTGTGTTTGTTGTTTTCTCTTTTGGTCTATAGATCATGTCCAGTGAATATAAATGTTTGACTTAAATGTCTCATGATTTAATATGGGATGCTGCATGATTTCTATCCTGTGCATGGCTCAGATTAAGGATGTGTACATCTTCAATATACAATTATATAAGATTCTAAACCAAGTCTTTTTAATATTCCTCAGGTCTAGTACACAGCATATGAAATTATTATAAGGTTTTTATTGATCAACAAAACCTTATATATCTCAGCTTATCATCTTAAATAAGCATACAGATGTTTTTAAGTTAAATATTTAGCTATGGAAAGAGGTCTGGCAAATATTTTAGACAGGGTATGAAGACTTTTTTTCATTCTGATGTAGAAAAGTAAGGTGATACAATGATTTTGCATTGTGGGTATTGTTTCAAATTTATTGTTTAAGTATAACAGGCAATTTTACCCACATTCATTATTTCAATAATGTTTGTTAAGGATTGAGATCAATTATTTTGGTAAGTCATTGGAATAGGTCATTATTTTCAACTACTCCTGCCATTTTATTGCAATTGAAGGATAAGTTAACTTAAACTTTAATTGATCACATATACAAGAGGCTTCTATGGTCTATGGTTATAACATGTGTTTGGCATCCAGGGTTTAATCTCCGGTACTTCTTTATTCACCAATACTTCACAACTGGTTTATAAAACAGCAGTGGCTATCTCTATATAACCTTATCTGTTCAGAAGGGGATGTAAAGTACCCAAAGTATCTACCTACCTTGATCGCAAATACAACTGACATTAGTTTCCAAGCTACATGTGTTGAAAGAAAAATATTTCAGACCCTTGGTTATTTGAGAGAAATTGTCCATTTGTCTTAAAATTGAGAGGATTTTAAGTGACTTTAAGCAGATTTGAAGGCTATACATATATACAGAAATGTTAATGAGGTTAATAAGGATATGCATGTGGGTATTTCAAAGTAGTCCTTGATTGAATGAGTGCACACAGTTGTATTCTTATGGAAATGGAAATTCATGATTTGATATGAATGCAATTTCTGACTGTTCAAAGCCTACTTTATTGGTATTGATAAAATGATGGAAATCATGTACTAGTTTGTGGGCCGACGCAAACAGAAAGAACTAAGAAATATCTGTTTGAGGATGTGAAAGATGTATATGTTGTTTTTTGTGGTAAATGTGTAATCTCTTTACATTTCAGGTTCTAAACAAGAAATTAGCTATAAAAAAATAAAGAAAGTTTATAAACCTCCTTTATTATTAATATTAACAAAGTTCTTGAAGGTGAACTTAATGTCATCTCAAATTTAGAAATAAGCTTGCTGCAGTGTTTATATGCAAAATAAAAACTTGTTAAATTCCATGAATTATTTGGTTGTATTTACTCTCCTCCAATCATTTTTCCAGGCACTTGAAACATAGAGCTGCCATCTGAAAATAATTGCTGTTCTTGCTGTGTAGAGGAATTTTGATTAAAATCTGGCCAATACTGAAGGCTTTTTGCATGGTTCTGAAGCTAATCAATTCAACTGAATGTTTTCCAGCTGTCAGTGTTAAATGTGTTTAACATGCATTGAGGTACCTGCAAACTTATGAAGCAAAAAAATAAATGAGATTTATATACAGCAAGAATGTAATGTGCTTATCTTAAAACACGAGCGAGTGTTGTTCTTTACTACATTGCTGTTACCAGTTATCATACAATATGTTAACTCTCGCATCTTTTATTCAAGACATTTTCAATGTCTTGACTAATATCTTGAGCATGGTTTCTATCTTGGTTGTATTGGTGATTGAAAGTGCTCATACGAAGGTATTGTAATACTCCTTTCTTCAAAATGACTCAGATTTGTGCAAATTACAGCCTTGAAGTCTGAACCAGCTTTTTTGCCATTGTATGTGTATTGGCAAGATGGATGTTATCAGTACCTCTGAGGTTTGAATTATTCCAAAGTTCTTGTGAGTGGATTTTTAAGGTTACAGTTTTTGCATATTAACTGCTTTGATGTGATATATGAGCTTTATAGGTGAGGCCCAGATATTCTTTAGAATCACAAATTTTCTTCACAGAAATTAAAGGAAGTAGATGAATTACAGAACACCACTCCTGTGAATCCGTTACAATCCGAAGCAATCCCTGACACGAAGACTGAACAATCTCAGATTTCCAATGACTTGGTGCTGGAGAGGGGGGAAGCTGAAGGGGCTGAGGACAATGACCAGGGATCTATTAAAATCACTATTGCAAGAAAAACTCCCAAGGCAGTGGAAGACGGAGAACCAGCACAGAAAGATAAGATGGATGAAGGAAGGGAGAGGGTGGACACCATCTTGTCGGATGTCAGTCTAGGGGATCTTAACTTTGATGATGTTGATGATGAGGAAGATGATGATGCCTTATTTGAAGAAAAGGGTAAGTGATACCTGCAATGGATGAAAGGAAGTAATCCTATATATATTTTCCTCTTCTGTCATTTACTTGTGCTTGACCACACTTCAAGGATATATTTAGTCTTGAAATATTATTTTTATGTGCTAATATTATAAATTTACATTAAAATTTTATGAGACAGGTGTGCCTTAAATATCAGCCTTAAATATTGAAATCTGAGTTTTCAGTTTCCCAGATTCAACCATGGATTGGGTCAATTAATACCAGAGACTTTCAAAATGGTACCTGCCGCTTCCTTCCCTGGTGCTCAACACCTATGGCATAGAACAAGAAAGTTATGTGAAATTTAGGCGGAAGGGAAAACAAAATATTAAAGTTGCGTTTCTGTTAGCCATGCTGCTTAAAGAAAGTTTGTGTTAGATAAATTGCATAGATATAATTCTTCAGAAATTTGTATTTATCATTTGCTTCAAAAATGATATATGCACCTATTGAGTGAAAGGATGGATATATCAATTAGACATTCTTCCAAGATCCACACATGATTTCATTAAATATTATAGTACAGTAGAATACAAGGAAATTGATAATTGCTTCTGACTGTAACTCTCGGAGTAGCACATGATTGATATTTCTTGGCAGGATTTAACTCTTGTTCCATCTTTCACCATGTTACCCTTTTTATCCTAATACAGGTGCCTTAGGCGGACCTCAGATATCACCAACTCGAAAGAGAATCTCAGCCCACCTGTCACTGGATGAGTCGTCAGCAGCAGGGGGATCCTCAGCTATCCTCACTCCTTGCAGCACGGATGAAATGTCTTGGGAAGGTAAGATTGAGAACTGTTCAATTATTCATTGTAGGTTATTGCTGCAAAGTTCACAGAGAATCAGATGCAATGCACTTGATGTGTACAAAATGTAGAATGTAATGTTTACCACAAATGCTCATGAGACTATGCTCCCAAGTGCTTTGTGTCATATAATAGTTGAAAGTTTTACATTACTTATATTAAATACTCCAGTACAAATTAAAAACATTTGTAAAAAGAGAAAAGGACATGCATATACATATTAAAACACATTGCAGTTGCAGAAATTAAAAGAATATCAATAAATAAGGGCAAAAAAACAAAAAAAAAGGTTAAAAACAGTAATTCTAACTCTCCTGTCTGTAAGTAAATTGCTGCACGGTAAATAAATGAATTTTTGTAGACGTGTATTCTGTATTTTAACAATATGTAAGGGTTTCGAAGGTTTCTGTTTGAATGTGCGAGATGACTTTGTAATGTATTGTGTAAAGAATGGTTTTGTTCTTTGTTGATTTTTGTCGCCATTGCAATGAATTCTGATTTTACCCTGTCATTTAAAATTTAAATAAGCATGGTATAATGTAGGTAGGTTAAGAATCTTTAAAGTATACTTTAAAAATTTCCTGATTCTGTCTTTGTCTTTCTGTAAGATTAAATGATACCAAACGGGTACAGCATAAAGAACCTGTGATAAAATAACTGATTTAAAAAGATTAACTCTAGCATTAAGATTACAAAAAGATCAAATGTATGATAAACTCGAAACAATATAGTAAACTTTACTTAAGATTTTGGACATATGATGGGAAAAAGTCAATTCATCATCAATACATACACTATGATTACATCAAAGACAATTCCAACAAATTTTGTTCACTAAGATGCATTTCTTTTGTTAATTTGATTGGGAAAAGTAATGCTAACTTTTAAACATTGGCAGCAGAAATTGGTTTATCCATTCAGGATCAAAATTAATATAGTGAGGTTATAATTAGACAAGGTTCAATTGTCATGTGTAATTTTGCAAAAGCTAAAAATGTCATTTTATACATGCAAATGTTGCTATGGCAACCTTTTCTCCATAGTGTTTTTTCTTCATATTATTATATTTTTTATACATGTGTATGAGTTCTTTTGCAAGGATGAACCCACCAGAGGATTTTATTGTTAGTCATATAATGAATGAATATGCATGTGACCTGAAGCCTTGTTTTTATACAGATGATACACCGATACCCAAGCGTGGCTCATCAAAACCCACACCCATTCCAGAGTACTCTGCACGAGAAGAGCATAATGATAGGTGGCGCTGGAGGAGTGTCACAGTGGGGGATGAAGAATATACAGTGGACATGAAGTGCATTGAACCCTACAAGAAAGTACTTTCACATGGAGGTTTGTGTGATAGCATTATGTTTTATTATCAGTTATTTGCTTTTGTGGTTTTGACCAACAAAATGGCGATGTAAACAAAGTCATGTGACCTCATGACGTCAGCTGAAACACCCTTATTGTGGATTTATATCGCAAGTGAAACGATAAAATCACCTTTAAGTGAAGAACTGTGCAGTTGGTCAGAGAAATGTATTCTTCTTACATTATTTTTTAATGTATGAATCATTTGTTGTTGCATATTCTTGTTGCTGTTTAATCTGTTGTTTACCAGAACTGGTAACTGTCTGGTTTCTTTTCATTCAAAGTGAAGAAAAGCTAAATCTTTTTCATACAAGCATCCTCTTGTGTTGTTTTTACCTCTACCAACGAAGTTGGACAGAGCTTATGTTTTCACCTGCGTTTGTCCATTTCTTTTGTCTGTCTGGTTATTATCAAGATATCTCAAGAACTGATTATTGGATTTTAATTAAATTCAGTGTGTGGTTTTAAAGAAGTGTTTAAAATTTGAGATGCATTGAACTGGGGAAGGATAGAAATAGAGGAGTAGGGATGGGGATTTTAGGATGTTATAGGATGAGATCTATCAAGACTTAGTTAAAACCTTCTAATGGAATGTGCTGAACAATGAATTCGTGCTCTGGTTGAAAATCCAAACAATCCATTATCTGGATTCAATTAAATCAAGTGGTTGAATGTCAAAGAAAAACAAAGCAATTGGCTTTTGGCATGAAAAGAAAATGCTGGAATGTGAATCTTAGCTGTAAGGAACTCAAACCATGAATGTTTAGCCTAATAAAAACTGAAAACAATGATATGACCTTGGAAGAAATCAAGTAAGAAGAAAGGTAACCCCTGTGATGTCAAGAATGCAAACAGGCAATACTGATTCAAAATGAGGAAGAGATTATATCTATTTTGGGATGAAAATTATGGGGGGCAGGGGACTTTACAAAATATTAGGGATATTGGAATTGCCAAGCGGGTGGAGGTATGCACTCCACAGAGTGCAACAATTTGAGTTGTTTCTGTGGTGGTGTTGGTTGCAATATATACAAACGTGTTAAAGTGAAGTTCATGACATCCACAGACATTATGAAAGGTATGCAGATATACACTTATGCAGATTAACTTTTTAGTACTGCAACTTCACAATAAACTCATGTTATTCATCATATAATGTGGTATTTGTGTGTGTGTGTGTTTGTGGGGGAGGGGGAAGAAAATATAGACACTGATAGTTACTTCTTTCAACATGGAAAATTAAACAAGAAATGAAAATTATTTTGATTGTGTGTTCTATCATACATTGTAGAATGGCCTTCCTGCAATTTAATCACTATTTAGTTGTAATTTTTTTCACAGGATCGACATTCTGCTATAAATATCATAACAAGTTTTCCATTACTTGCTTTTATTTGTAGGTTACTATGGTGATGGTGTCAATGCAGTTATTGTCTTTGCTTCCTGTTACATGCCAGACAAGTCCCGGAAAGACTATGACTATGTTATGAATAATCTGTTCTTGTAAGTCATATCAAGGGTTTCACCCTTTCTAACTTTTCCAGATGCAAAGCAAATATTTGTTTAGTTTTTATTTGTTAAGCAAATTGAACAATGGTTGTATTTTATATTACTATGTATTACTCACATTTAGTTTTAAATTATTGAAGTATCTTGTTGATGTATCATACGGTATTATCGGTATGTATTAATTCTTAAAATTCCATCTAGTATGGCTTCTTCTAGCTGTGACTCATTGTGATGAAGGTTTTGTTTTTACAAGTGAATATTACCTCTGTCAGAACAAAAGCCTTCATTAAAGTTCTAGTTGTTATTCAGGTGTATCAACCACAATTTTGATTTCTTTTAATTTGCCATGTAATCAGACCTTTTATTAAACAACGATTAATAATTTAAACAGGATTTTTGTAAATTCTTTTAAAGAAAATAAAACAGGATTTTGTAAATTATTGAAAGAAATGAATCTAATTTCCCCTATTATAATGTTTGTGTTTGCAGGTTTGTTGTCAGCAGCCTTGAATTGTTAATCGCTCAAGACTACGTAATTGTATATTTCCATGGTGCTGCTCCCCGCAGTAAGATACCCAGCTTAGGCCTCATGAGGAGGTGCTATCAGATGATTGACAGACGGTAGGTGTTATTTATTGCCTCTTCCTTGAACAAAGTTTCTCTCCCGTCTTTGCACATTTAAAGTAAAACATAAATGTTGCTGAATATTAAAAATAAATGTCATAAGATGTTCAAGCTAAAGGGCATCGACTTGTAAGATGTTAATTCAAATTTGGTGTGAGAAGTGATTCAGAAGAAATGTATAATTTTGTGATTCATTATGTTATTTATTAAATAATTCTTTAAACATTGGGTGATTCTTGAAACTGTCTCAAGAAGGAAACTGTTTGGAAACTGATGATAGGGACAAATGATAGTCAGTCTGTTATAAATGTAGTCCTTTCTAAATGACACGTGGGAGTAATAATGCAAAGTGAATTAGAAAAAAAGCAGATTAATGAAATGTTTTTTTTTTTATTTGTGGTATGAAAGTATGTACATTATAAAGTGTATTGTCAAGAATTAATGGTTTTTGTCCTTTGAATCATGTAGATTAAGGGAAGCAATTTTTTTGTTGTCCATTATTATTGATATTATATAGAAAGACAATAATTGACTTTGTTCAATTGTTTTATCTTTAATACAGTTTAAAGAAGAATCTGAAAGGATTGTACATTGTGCATCCTACCACATGGCTCAAGACTGTGGTGAGGTTTACAAGACCATTTATCAGGTACTGCTTCAGTCTACCATTTCATCATGTATTCTTTACAGGAGGACGCACTTTAAATGATGTAGACCTTTTCAAATCTGAATAAGCAATTTCAGGAAAACTTATTTAGATGATGTTACATGGTCGAAATTCATGAGTCTATAATGGACCGATAGTATACTGGGGAATCTTATTGACCAATCAAATACTGGGGGATTTTTAGCTATCTGCACAATTCACTCAGGGTATGGGAGCTGAAGGGTCTCAAGCTCTGAAAAAATGTTTTTGCTCATCATATGTGCATTTTACATGCAGGTAATACTCACGCATTGTTGTGTTATGCATGAAGGTAATACTCATGCATTGTTGTGTTATACATGAAGGTAATACTCATGCATTGTTGTGTTATACATGAAGGTAATACTCGCGCATTGTTGTGTTATACATGAAGGTAATACTCGCGCATTCTTGTGTTATACATGGATTGTGCATTGTTGTGTTATACATGAAGGTAATACTCATGCATTGTTGTGTTATACATGAAGGTAATACTCATGCATTGTTGTGTTATACATGAAGGTAATACTCGCGCATTGTTGTGTTATACATGAAGGTAACACTCGTGCATTCTTGTGTTATACATGGCCTGCGCATTGTTGTGTTATACATGAAGGTAATACTCACGCATTCTTGTGTTATACATGAAGTTAATACTCGCGCATTGTTGTGTAGCACATGAAGGTAATACTCGCGCATTGTTGTGCTGTACATGAAGGTAATACTCGCACATTGTTGTGTTATACATGAAGGTAATACTCGCGCATTGTACTGTTATACATGAAGGTAATACTCGCGCATTGTTGTCTTATATATGAAGGTAATACTGGTGCATTGTTGTGTTATACATGAAGGTAATACTTGCACATTGCTGTGTTATACATGAAGGTAATATTTGGGCATTATTGTGTTAAAAATGAAGGTAATACTCACGCATTGTTGTGTTATACATGAAGGTAACACTCGCTCATTAATGTGTTATACATGAAGGTAATACTCGCGCATTGTTGTGTTATACATGAAGGTAATACTCGTGCATTGTTGTGTTATACATGAAGGTAATACTAGCGCATTGTTGTGTTATACATGAAGGAAATACTTGCGCATTGTTGTGTTACACATGAAGGTAATACTCGCTCATTGTTGTGTTATACATGAAGAATACTCGCGCATTGTTGTGTTATACATGAAGATAATACTCGCACATTGTTGTGTCATACATGAAGTTAATACTCGTACATTGCTGTGTTATACATGAAGGTAAGGTGCTAAGGTGTAGAAAGCTTAGCCTCTCCTATGCCTTTAGAGTCCTCACCAACACCCAGAACCCTGTTTACAACCTCATTAGGTACCCCAAATTCTCCATCCTCTTTGATAGGACTAAAACCCTATCCCCTCCCTTCAGCTTACACATCAAATCAGACCTCCATCTCAGCATCAATCCTGCCACTCTTGGCACCTTCTGCTGGCCCACTTTTCCTCTCTGGGCCACCCCTCTCCCTTCTATCCACCTGGGCCTCATCACAAAACCAAAACCCACCTTAACCTCTTCATCAACCTCCACAACCAAATCAAAGACTAACTCTCAAACTACACCTCCATCTATACTGATGGCTCTAAGGAAGGTGACCAGACAGCTACTGCTGCCATCATCCAAGACATCACCCTCAGTAGCAGGCTTCCCAACCACTCGTCCATGTTCTCAGCTGAGGCCAAGGCCATCCTCCTCGCCCTCAACTTTATTGAGTACTCCCTGCTCAACCACTTTGTCATCTTCTCCGACTCCAAGGTTGTCCTTCTTTACTCAATCTTAAATGGGATAACCCCACATCCACCTCCTCCTCCCAAAACTCATTTTGCTCCCCCTCTGCCCCCTCTGCAGGAAAAGTAGTATTTTACTCTGGATACCCAGCCATGTTGTCATCCCTGGCAATGACAGAGCTGATGCAGTCGCTAAGCTTGCCCTCAACCTCCCCCTACCCCCATTCTCAATTCCCTTTTTCGTGACTGCTGGCAAACCTCATTTGGACTCCCAAATTGATAACAAACTCCACGTCATCCAGCCCACCATTCCAATCAAACCCACCATCCACAACCTCTCCCGTGTCGACAACATTCACATTACCCGCCTTAGAATAGGTCACACCCACCTCACTCACTCCCACCTCCTTATTGGCTCCCCCCAACCCCTCTGCAACAAGTGCCATTGCACCTTCACAGTCCTTGCTTGCCACTTGTACAACCTTCCCAGAGCTTCCCTCGCTTCCCACAACTCAATTGCCGAGCTTTTTCAAAAAAACCTTCCGGATATAATATCTCTTCCTCCATCATGCTTCCCTCTACAACAATATTTAGTCCTCCTCTCCTACCCCCCTCTCTTTACTTCGTTTTTTTCACCCACGCACTTTCTCTCTCGTTCCCAGCTTTCTGGCTTTTAGTTTCCGTGTTTCTCTCAATTTCCCCCATTTTCTTTTCTTCCTACCTCAGGAATGATCTAACCTCTCAGGCACAATTTGACCACCGCTGTTGTGGTGCCGTAAAACCCTCATCAAACAAACAAGCAAACAACAGAAAATTTCCCCAACAGTTGATTGGTCAAAGAACTGGAATAATCATGTTGGGCTAAAATCAATTTGAAAAGGTCCTATGTGTATTTTGAAATTTGTAGTGATCAGATGAGTTAGGTATTGTGGAAGGCAGGATGCTCATATCTGTCATTTCATGAAAGTGCAACGCACTCTTTGCCTAGATTAAGTATAGGGATGTCGGGTAGGTTTCCTAGAACATGCGCATGCTAGTGAGGCTTCAACTGCCAGAGAAATTACAATGCTGTGGGCAGGCTCAAACCTTGCATCCGTTATATTGAAATGTGAATTGTCCAAAAATGAAGATTGCATGCTTCTCAGTTTACATTGGGATGTCTCAGATATGTGTGACAGATTTCACACCACAATGTTCATCATTTTTGGAAGGTCCCTTGACAGTTACTCTATCTACCTATAACTGCTGTCACATCCACTAATTGATGCTTTGATCAATTGATTGAATAATTGATAATCAATTAATGGATGCATTTGATTATTTTTAGTATCCTATTGTACAACTAGAACCCTTCCACACCTGTTTTGCTCCGAGTTTTAAACACATCTGATGCCTTTGATTAGATCCGCTGAACAGATTTGATCTTTTTTTGTACTTGATTATCTATATGGAAATTGTATTTGTTTCCACAAGTTGCATATGAGGTAAAGTGTAATATAGTTTCTAAATGTATATTGATAGGAAACTATCTTCCACATAGAAGACAGAATCAGGTAGTAATGTGCTGTTTAAATAGAAACATGTTTTAGAGGCTTACAAGTATCCATTGCAATAACAAGCTAATGTGTACTTGATGAATGGAAAATAATTTTAATTTAGATCAATCATGCATTATTTGGAGGAAGAAACTATCCTATATTTGCAAGTAGATACCTGCAATGTCATTTATGGTGGTCATTTTTTTAGTTTAAATGATTCTGTTCATCTTGTGATGTGTCACATCTTCACATGATTCATTTTTTCAAGTATGAGATGAATATACCCCAAATGTACATATACTGTAGTTATCCAAATTAAGTATTGTGGAATTAGCAGGTATTGACTGGTGTTAATGTTTGCTTATAATCATTTTTTTAAGACAACATTTCCCAACATATCCAAAAAATAAAGGTGAAAATGAACATTTTTGTTTCTTTCTCTGCAGCTCCAAGTTCTTCAGAAAGCTCAAGTTCATAAACAGCATTGCTGAGCTGGAGAAGCATGTATCAATGGAATATATGTTTGTTCCAGATGAAGTCAAAAGGTACAAATATGAGAAAAAATTGTTTTATGCTTCTTATGTTTATTGCTGCTGTCTCATTTTAACATTTCAAATTTGGTTTCTTGTCTTGTTTTGTTGCTTCTAACTTGTCATTTTGATTCAAGTTTTTTTAATTTTTTTATGCTGTTTGTTTTGCATTTTTCTCTTTATCCAGAATTCATTTCAACTCTTCAAATCTGTTCTTCGTGTTTAGATTTTTATTTTTAGTTAATTTTGTTTCTCATTTCCGTCAGTATTATAAATGATCCATGAAGTATGCTCGGATGTATATATGACTTACTGAAGCGCAAACAAGAAAAGTGTAAATGTGGAAAGATTTAATCAATAAAATTTAGATATGACCTTCTTGAATTCATATTATAAAAATAAAAGCTTGTGAGTGTAATTTGAGTTTGAAAAAAATTCAATGAATTGATTTTACAGACTGCTTTTGTTTTAAATGCTCCAGATGGTACTAACTGTTACTTCAAGATGAGTATTGCCAATCTGTGATATCACTTACTAGTCTTAAACCAGCCATTGCTAAAGTCTGTACGTTTCATGGCAATTAAGATCTTGTATATCTCTACTCATGTCATGCATTGCACTGAACTGTCAAATCACAAGCCAACTCAGATGGGAAATCTCATCATCAGTCACATATTTCTGCTGAGCATACATGATGCAAATTCTTTCATCATTCCATAAAGCAAAGCAGTCATTTCTCAAAGCAAAACTTTGAAACTCTCAAAACTATCAAAAGATGCTGGTCTACTAACTGTTTGGCTTGCTTATTTGTATTGTAGGGTAATAAGATGAGGTGCAGTGGTTAAGGAGTCATACTTGTATTTAAAAGGTACCAGGCTCGATTTCTGTCGTGAGCGCTGCGTTGTATCCTTGAGCAAGACACTTTATTCTACTTGCTTTAGTCCACTCAGCTGCAAAATGAGTACCAGCACTGCTGAGGAGTTAATCTGCGATTTACCTTCCAGGGGGAGTCATGTACTCTCATCTGCTTGCGCCATGGAAACCGGGGATAAGCACTGGCTCTTATGAACCTATGATAATGGCTCAGATGGATTTAGCTTCTTTAAGGGTAATAAGAAATTATTTTTGGACTCATTTGTTCTGACTGGAATATGCATGTGACATAATTCAATTCCGGTGTTGTTGCTCCTGTTAAATTCTCCCATTACAAAAAAGGTGCCATAACTGTAGCTAAGGAAAGAATCTTGATGAAAGGTGCTTCCTTTTGTCGGGAAGTGTTTGTTGTTCACTATATTTTCTTCAAATTGAAAGTGCTTTATTCTCATTATACATTTTATGATTTCAAATTTAAACTGAAAATAAAGCTATATGTGTGATACATTCACAAAATTAAAACAATTATTTGTTTAGGTAAGTGAAGGAAAGTATTTGATATGTGTTTTTTCTTGTGGTGTGAAGTGGGTGAATGGATTTTTTTTACATTTTGACAGTTAATTTCCTTGTTAAGTTCAGTTAGTATCAGTCTAGTTAGTATCAGTCCATGTGTCTGAAAAGTTCCCATCATATCATACCAAAAACTTCAAGCTTCAGTAGTGCTTGATCTGACTTCAGACTTGAAACTGATCTTTTAGTCAGCATTGCCTTTTCTTATGTAAAGGAAGCTGTTTCCTCATCCAGATTAGTCATACTCTATGCTGAAATTGGTCTTATGCCCATGTGTAAATCCAGGGGAAAAAATGATAACAAGTTGAGATGGATAATATTTCATAAATTTTGTAAATTGGCAAGATTGAAGCTTTTATTATTTACAGTGGTTGATATAAAGTTATGTGTAGCAAGTTTTCTTAAAACCCCTAAATATTATTCATAGTGTGTACTTTGCAATTTGAACCCCTTCTGATGATAATAATTGCAAGTATGATTTCCTTCTAGTGAGGGTCGCAGTTTTCTTGTTCATGGCTTCCCTCTCCAATTATTCGAGAACATTAAAAAAATTGATTTACATGAAGACTAGTTAACAATTAAAATATGTAGCCTTTTGTTCCATTTTCCTTGTTTTAAAGGGCAGAGGAGCAAACCTCCCCCTTAACCTGCCAGCCATTTCAACAAGATTCAAACCAGGTTTGGTGACCTAGCACAGCTTTTCAATTTGTTATTGGCTGATTTCAACCAATCATACCATGGAATGATCACATGACATTACACCTCATTGAATGTTCAACTTTCATTACAGAAAGATACACTTTTCTTGTGTGTTGTTGTTAGTGTTCCCTTTAAGTGTTTACATGCATTGCACCTATCCCTTGCCTTTATATTTCTCTTCTAGATACGATGATAAAAGAAAGCAAAAGGTAAATAAACTGTTTTTCTTTATGTTTGTTTGCCATTTCAGCTTTTTGCACTTGCTGTGGCTCTTGCAGTTCCAGCACTCCTTATGTACTTAAATGTAAATGAAGATAAATTCGAATTTATTCTTAACTCTTATGTGAGTCTACTTGGTCAATTTGTGCATACTTTATAATTTGATATTTTTCGGTATGGTTTGTTTTCTATGGACCAACTGTAAAGGAAGTTTGCTTGAAAAAATGACATTTGAATGAACAGTTATTATTTATTCTCAGACAAATTGCCAAATATATTCTATCCACCTGTCATAATATGTGAATGCATAGAAATAAAAAAAACATAAAGATTTCACATTAAATATTATTATTAGATTAATTCAGTATTGAAAATCAGCAGGTGACATTGATATTTTTTATGGAAGAGAAGCTCAATATGCATAAACTTGATAACTCAAAACAGAAGAAATCCTATTAAAGTATTGATATGTCTCAAGAAAAGCATTGAGTATAAGTGCAAAATAGAATATTTGTGATGGGGAAGATACAAATGTTCAGCAAAATAATTTTTTGTAAAATCACCTGCTAGTAAAGTATAAATGCCTTTTGTTTTTTAGAATAGCTTGTTATATAGATTTTTCATAATAGAATAGTGCAAGACTTTGCTAATTGTTCACAAGAAGGATATTAAAACCCTAGTGATGGAAAAACAGAAGAAAGGATGTGGAAAAGGATTCTGGAAGTTGTAGGTGTGTTTTGAAAATCAAGGTGCCTGTGAGTTAATGAAATAGAAGTTTAACTCAATATATTCTTGTAAAATTGTGCAAGTGAAACAGACATTGCAGCTTAGATATTCTATTTATTTAACTTTAAATCCTTTTAAGGCATCTTGAAGTAATACCTTTACTTCAGTAAGAGTATCTAGAATAGTAGAATTCAGAGAACAATTTAATCTTGCAAGACTAAACTGGAATAATTACATTACTTTGCTGAAATTTTAAGCATGCATTGTTATTTTTAAATCATTTGTGTATAAAGGAAGCTGATTTCAATGAAAAGACGATCATTCCCTTATGTTTGAAAATGACAGAATTTTCCCAGGTCCTAAACTGAAGGTGTTTTAGTGGTACCCAGAAGATTGTTTGAGCGGAACATCATTAAGAAAAATTGTATGGATATAAGTTGGTTATGATTGTCAGTGGCTTGCTCGTGATTAAACTAAATTGCATGTCAGTTCATATGATCCTGCTTGTTCCCTATGTATATGAAAAGCTTTCCTACTAAACTATTCAAAACCATTTTCCTCAAGTTTAAAGTTTATTTTAGAGTTTTTTTACTTCAAAACTTTAATTAATCTCTCTGAGTTAGTTGCTTGACAGCTTTTTCGACCAATCACCGCATTAATTTGCCTAGCAGCAAAATCTGCATAACTAAGTGGGGAAAAAATCCTACGCAATACTGGTACAGTTCAGCTAGCTAGTGGTGCGTGTTCATGCAGTCAATGCAATATACTGTGCAAAACAAATTTCTGCACACACAGACTGAGTTACAACAAGATGGTGAACAAAAATTGCACCTACAGTCCCGCTACAGGCTTTGTCAATTTGATTCCCGTTACCCAGAATGGATAACAAACAAAATTTTCTTTATTCCTTTGCTAAGAGCTCTAAAGACCCGGAGAAGTGCCATAAATGGATCAAAGCTTGCGGCAAGCCACATGAATATCTTTACATGTCAATGCATTAATCATCATGCATGATTGTGGATTTGAAGTGTGTTTGCCCCACTTAGTTACCACATTGCTGTGGTGGTTGTGGCCTATTTCCATACTTAGAGAGGTTAATGAAAGAATAGAGGTTCCTAAAAGCATGATGTTTCTGTAAGATAATTCTAAATTTCATTTATTCCACAAAGGAAAACATGAAAACTCAGTGGAGAAGAAAATACATGAATATTAATGGATGTTTTTATTCAGAAAGTTTATGTGCAAAGGCAATGCAAAGAATTTTCAAGTGAATACTAAGTAATTTGGTAGAAAACTGAAATTTCATTATTATATAGAATAATAGTAAACAAAATTAAACTTTGTTGTTTTGAAATGGGTTGAAATATCATTCTTGCCTACTTAAACAAATTTGATTCATCGCATGCAAAACTGAGAACCAAATTAGTTTTGGGTATGATGGATGATGATTGGGAAATACAAATTTATTTCAATGGAAAATTTAAGTCCTTGTTCCAACAAACACAGCAAGTCAGAAAAGTGGAAATAGGGCATTGCACAAAAATTGATAGAGGGCATTATTTGATATTGCGGGTACACAGTTCTGTAAAGAAGTCAATCTTGAAGTTAAAACATGTGTTCAGAAGTGATGGAGAGGATAGTTTGAAAGAAGTAATATTAAACAGAATGGAATGATAGATAAACCTTAACATCCTTATAGGACAACATTCCATGGTATGTATTTATTGCATGACAATAGTTTGTGAAGTGACCAGAAAATTTGCTTTATTTCATATTATAAAAATCACATATCCACAGCTTGTCATTGTTTGTGAGATTCAATAGTGTCGTTA
The DNA here is from genome assembly GCA_020152595.1 of Chiridota heheva. NCBI lineage: Eukaryota > Metazoa > Echinodermata > Holothuroidea > Apodida > Chiridotidae > Chiridota > Chiridota heheva. The sequence goes on from JAIGNY010002198.1 coordinate 1,010,264, forward strand.
CCCTCATTCATCTTTTTTTACATGTGGCAACCACTTTGTTTCCTTCTTGCGTTTTTATTTTACAGGGTGGCAGGCACGCCCGTGGTCAGTACTCTCTTCTCTTTGTGAACTTGATATCTTCGTACATTCCTTCTCTGTACCAGTTAACACTCTGGCTATTACGGGCTTTGACTGCCCAGCACTTTATCCACTACTCTCTTCCATGGCCAATCAGTTTCTCTGATTATGATACAAGTAAGCGGGCCACTGTCAAATGGTTCAACTTGAAAACTTTTGGCTTCTTGTCTTCTGTATTTCTATCCTCTTTCCATGGATAGTGGTGTGTGCTTTAACTTTACTGGTAGAGTGTTCACTGACATTTGGAATCTGTATGCTCGTATTATATGCATCATATTTTAATGAATATTCATTTTATTTCTGCAAGTATGCCGCCTTGTATTCCCATGCATTTAACAATCTCCTCATGGGCAATGTATATGCCTGTTTATAAATTCTACCTTTCTGTTCGGGAGGTTTTCTTGGAAAATAAAGTGGGATTGATGAAAGGGAAAAAACAACAAAATGGTACTCGATGTCCTTGCAATTGATTCTTATGTTAGTGCAAGTAAAATTTCATATAGCTCTCAAGTTGTAATGGTATAGTTTGAGGAAGTTGAGAGGGGAAGAAATGATTTGCATTGCAATGACATGGTAACTAACCAGCATGTATATTCAACACAGATTGATTTGTTGCATCTTTTTGTTGAAATTGTTAGCGAATGCTGACATCAGTGCATCTTATGTTGACAAACGTCAATACCAGAAACTAATATTTTGATCACAGCAAGCTATTTGTTCTTCATGAAAACAGTCTCAGTTGAAACTCACATATTTTTCAGTTAAAAGCAATATTTTGGGGGGATTTATTTGTTTCACCCATGTTCAATTTTAATATATATTTACACCTAACAATTTCAGTTTTGCATTGGGACTATTGTTTTTTTGCAAGGTAGAAAGTGCATGTATATTCCTTGGCAAGTAGTCACTCTATGTAATACGATGGATGAATGCATTGATAGTTTCAGTATGCCTTTCTTACTCTGTGAGAGAGAATTGATCCAATTGAAGTTAACACATTAATCTGACTGACAGAAATCATGACTACACATACACTTTCATATCAAACTAATGGATTTGATCTCAAGAGCATTAATGTAGCTTTCCATAATATTCAATATTTCCACCGTGTATCGATCCTTTACACTTACAGACATGACTTACATCCAATATGTATTCCACATAATTCCTCCAACAGAATATCTGTGTCCCTCATGTCATTCAGAATGTGTATTGTCAGCATTCAAATGTCATGTAACCTGTTATACAGACAGTTCCCTATTACAGTCACCAAAGGTCATTCACTTTGCAACTTTGTTCATAGCTGTACTTCCAAATATATACCTTGTAATTCCAGAGAGATTATTAAAATAGGACTTAATCCTTTTGTGCCTGAACCAAGTATCAGAGAGATAAGATTCAATTCCATACCAAAAAATAACTTTTACACAATGTTGTCAGTCACCAGCAGATCTTTATTCACCAGTACTTTATAAATGGTTGATCAAACGGTCATGGAAATCTCTATAAAGCCTTAGCTGCTAAGAAAGGGATATAAGCTACCTACCTACCTACAAAATGATGACAAAGTCAGGTGTTACTTTCAAGTTTTATTGTTAAGGACTAAAAGTAGCCATTTGTTCTCACTTATTCATACTTTTAGAAATTAAATCTGAGATTTAAGAATGCTCTATAAATGACCTATCATCTAGTTTTTACCGGATTTTTGGCATTAATATTATTTTCAGAGCTTTTTTTGGCTTTTCAATTATTGTTTGAAAATGGTATTGATTTTGTAAAGATTCTGGCAAAATTGTAAATCTTTGACTGCCAAAGCTTACCCAATCAAATGACCTCAGGAATGCCCAACATAGCCTAGGGGATAGATGTCACATGACACAGAGGCTACATGAACGATTGGATAGAGTAGTTGAGGCATTCTTTGCAATCTCATAATATCTTATTGTGTTAGTCAGGGCTGAGTAATAATTTAAACAAAAGTAGCAAAATTAATATGAAGTTTGGTCACAATATGTACCTTGATTAGAGCATGATCATGTATGTTTCTTGTGCAATGGTAAGGTCAAACGATCCAAAATTGTCATTATTTAGTGGACTATGACAAAAAAACAAATTATAAAGGTTAAGTTAAGTTTATTACACTTATACAGTGCATTATCTAAAAAAATTATTCTAATGCGCCTTACATAATATTCATATAAAGAAAATAAATACAAATGCGTAAATAAGATGAGCATGAAATATAAAGAGAACAAAGAACGAGAAAATTATGAAGAGGACTTGAAAGCACAATTAAATAAGTGAGTCTTTTGCAAGGTGTGGAATTGTTTAAGGGATTGAGCAGATTTGATTGAAAGAGGTAAGTCATTCTAAAGTTTTGGGCCAAATATTTGCAGAGAGCGATCGCCATATGTAAGTTTACTTTTTGGAACATAAAGGATGAGGTAGTTTTGAGAGCAAAGGCGGTAACTAGTTTGTTTATAATGAAACATATTGGTTAGATATAACAGGGCCATGTTATGAAGGGATTTAAAAATGAGGAATTAAATTTTAAATTTAATTCTTTATGAGACAGGTAGCCAATGAAGATTTTGCAGTAGATAAAGTGATGGAATGAAACACTTGCTTCTTGTGACAAGCCTTGCAGCATAATTTTGAACACGCTGCAACTTATTCTTTGTAACACCTGGCACCCCTGCAAGGAGGACATTGCAATAATCTATGCAGCTATGTACAAGTACATTTACAAGTGATATTGCAGAGCTTCTGTCCAGAAACGTCTTGCACCTTCTGATCTTAAATAAATGGTAAAATGCAGTTTTGCATTTGTGATTGACATGGTCAGCCATTGTCATACCTTGATCTAACCAAGCGCCCAGATATTTGACAGTGGAAGATAATTTCACACTGTCGTTATCAATAGCAATACTGCCAATATTTAATTTACTTAGTTGGTATTTGGATTCAAAAATAATGACTTCACTTTTTGAATCGTTCATTTTGAGTTTGTTGTAAGTCATCCAATCTTTCACTAGTTTCAAACAACCTTTAATTTCAGCTATGACTGAGTTCACATTTGATGGATCATTAGCATTGAACGACATGTATAAGCTGTGGTCATCAGCATAACCATGTATACTGGGAGAAAAGGCTATTAAAGCTTAAAAAAGAGAAGATGCATACCATGTGAATATGAAGGGTCCACAACAAGAGTCCTGAGGCACACCAAATTTTACATCAAATGCCCTTGATTCAGCAGTGCTGATAAGGATTTGTTGATTCCTTTGAAGTAAATAGGATTCAAACCAGTCTAAGATGGTTCCATCAATGCCAAAACGCTTATTTAAGGTTTTGAGAAGCATACCATGATCAATTGTGTTGAAACCCGCACTTAGGTCAAGGAGTACTAGAATGACACATTTTAATTATCTAGTTGCAGCAGTATATCTGATTGAATTTTAGTTGAAGCAGTTTCTGTGCTATGGAATGGGCGAAACCCTGATTGACAGGAAGGTATTAAGTCATGCTGTTGAGTATCCTTGATCATTTGTTCAACAGCACGCTCAACTATTTTAGACAAGAAATGCTTGATTATTTGTTCAACAACAGCACGCTCAACTATTTTAGACAAGAAACTAAGATTGCTTACTGGTCGATACTTATCATATGTTACATCAAGCCCTTGTTTTTTTAGTAATGGCTTTACTACGGCTTCTTTTCATTGCTTAGGGAATTTCCCTTGTTGCAAAAAAAGATTCACTAGTTTAGTAAGAGTTGGAAGGAAAACAATGATATTCTCCTTTAATAACCAAGTTATTGGTTATGACCAAATCAATCAGTGGGTCGAGGATGCACTGAGTAGATTTTGCTTCTAGTATCAGATTTTGTACATCCATTCTGTCAATAGCTGAATTGAAGTCCATATGGGAACATTTCTCCAGAACTCAAAGGGTGTGATCACAACCTCTCTATCCAGCTCATGTCTAATCTTGGCAATTTTTGCAACAAAGAACTCGCCAAATTCTGAGGCAAGATGAGAAGCATTTGTGGTAAAGGTGATTGTGAATGAAAAGTTAATGCCACTGTGGCATACTTGTTAAGTTGATGCAATTTCTACATTAAAAGTCAGGTGCGTAGGCCTACCTATTGGTTGCCTACTTTTTTGACGAGTGCTTCATAACTGTTTTATAAAATGGCCGTGGATATCCTATATGACCGTAGCTGTTGAGAAAGGGATGTATAATTCCTAAACTACCTATCTATGTAAACTATTACTTTACTTACAGCATTTAAGTGCTGCGTACAGTTCTGTATCCTCACCCTTTTAGTTTTTAATCACCAACATTGGCCGGTAGTTGCAGTCACATTTAAAAGTACTGTAGTTGATGCTTAAAATATAACAAAAGCTATATGGAGAGGGTACCATGCATGTATTTACAGTACGCCAAGTGAATTAACCCATATTAAGATATTAGGATAACAAATTTTAATCTGGTAACTATGCTCACGAATCACTCACCTTAAATTGTATCTGGTGCCATCAATTCTCAGTTGGGTCAACAGAAGTAGGACTCAAGACTCAGACATGGGCACCATGGACTTAGACAGAGTTGACTCTTTTACTGGAAATGAAGTCCCAGTTTTTTGCCAGTCTCAGCTTTGAGCCCTAGGGACTCAAGATGAGATGGACTCAATAGAAATCAGAAAAACTCAGCACCGATTTTTTCGTAATAGTGTTAAAGAGAGAAAAGCAAATATAAGAAAATTACAGAACTTTGATTATTTTATGATAAATACCTTTCTTTATTAAAAATGAAAAGTCTGTCAATCACCATTTTGCCTTTCTTTGATTGAAAAATCTTTTACTTTTGATGCAACATAAGTAATTACACTATTTGTGTAGCGGCTGTCAACCATTCCATCAGAAATGGTTGAGAGCTGCTACAATAAACACAAACAGTGTAAACAGTGTAACAGCATTGGGGCAAAATTTTTGGCACAAACAAATGCAATACAATTTGGATAAAATTCATGCATGTAAAGATCTCATGAAAATTGACATCTTTTGTAAATCGACATCTTTTGTAAATTGACATCTTTTGTAGATTGACATCTTTTGTAAATTGACATCTTTGTAAATTGACATTTTTGTAAATTGACATCTTTGTAGATTAACATCTTTGTAAATTGACATCTTTGTAAATTGACATCTTTGTAAATTGACATCTTTGTAAATTGACATCTTTGTAAATTGACATCTTTGTAAATTGAATTGAAATCTCCTACCCCTTGAAACAAACACAATGTAAAGTTTCAATTGATATCGAAAGTGCTGCTAGAAAATAATATATAATTGGATATTCAAGTAATTTGTTTGAACAAGCATTTAATCTTTCCAGGAATACAAAATAATTTATTAGATTATTCTAAAACACAAACACAAATAAATATACAAATACAGAGGCCATAAAAAAGCAATGAAAATGAAATTATTAGGAATTTTTACATACTTTACACACATTTGCTGAATTTTTAAACACCTCCATATAAAGCTCAAATACTTTTGGCAATTTTGGACACTTTTCAAAACTTTACACAAAACACCTTCATTCTGTACAGTCTTCCTCACATTTCAGAAACTGAAACATGCAGACAATGCAAACTATTTTTGATGAATATTTTATGTGTTGAACGTGATGAAGGTTTAGTACGTTTACATGTTGATCTGTATCTGCATTGTATCTATTTTTATCCAAAATAACAGAAAATATATTAAAAGAAGAATTTGAAAAAAATTCTACTTAACACAAAAAAATTGGTACAGACTCTTTGAAAACATCTGAAAAATTGATGTCTAAAAGATTGATGCCTGACGAGTGAACTTTGAAAATGAGCACGTCTTTCTGATTATGCAGAATTTTCATAGACAGACACAACTTAGATGATGACAATTCACCATAACAAATGTATATATACTGAAAGAATACATGTGTCATGATGAATAGAGATTGTTGATTCCGATGCGATAGCATAAGGAACTCGGGTAGTCATGCTGGTGTGTGTAAGTATGTATGGGTGTATGTGTATGTATGGGTGGGTGTGTATGTATGTATTTATGTATGTGTGTCTGTGACAGAAGCTCGTAAACATGATATCTCAATAACCGTGAGGTGGATTTATGTCATACTTGGTATATGGATGTGTTGTGGTCTGTAGATGATCCCTATTGTTTTTGGTGCTGATGTCATGAATATTAATTAGTAAGTCATGGCTAAATCTAAAATTCTGTTAACAAGCTTGTAAACACAATATTTCAAGAACCGTACAGTAGATTTATGTCATACTTGGTATATGGATGTGTTGTAGTAGTAATGCCTATTGTTTTTGGTGCTGATGTCATGAATATTAATAGGTAGGTGGGGCTAAATGTAAAATTCCTTTAACAGGCTTGTAAACAAGATATCTCAAGAACTGTGCGGTGGAATTATGTCATACTTAGTAATATGGATGTGTTGTAGTCTGTAGATGATCCCTATTGTTTTTGGTGTTGATGTCATGAATATTAATCAGTAGGCAGAGCTAAATGTAAAATTCTGTTAGGAAGCTTGTGAACACGATATTCAACAACCATGTGTAGGATTTATGCCATATGTAGTATTCTTATTTTAATGATTATTATCATGATTATTATCATGATTATTATCATGATTATTATTATCATGCTTATTATTATTAATATTATTATTATGATTATTATTATTATTAGGATTATGACAATGATGATTATTATGTTTATGATTATTACTATTATTATTATTGTTATTATGGACGACGATGATTATGATGATCATGATGATTATTATTATACAAAATTTATAAAGCGCTCTATCTGATCAGAAATTGCTCTAAGGCACTTTGCAATAAAAGACATACACAAATTTAGGAAAGTATACAGATATATAAATCGTGAATGTGAATATAAAAAAGGTTAAAAGAGGGCATATGTACAATAAATATGTGTAAAATGGGAAATGCACAGATAAAACCGACATTAGAAATAGTATATAAGCACAATAGAAAGGAGATCAAAAATGAAAGCTTTTTACAAGTTTCTTAAAATCATCTATGTTTTTTGCACACTTGGCTTCATAAGATAAATTGTTCCACAATGTAGCAGCTGAATGATCAAATCGCTTGTTTCTGTACGTAGCAGTACGAAAACATAAATATTAGTGAGAAGGCGTGACTAACTGAAATTCTGTTTATGCTCATAATTCCACAAACCCATGTCAAGTCAAACTTGGCATGATGCTGTTGATAAAAGCAAGGATGATACTGGATACCATAGAATGATGAGTTGTATGTTGACTTCATCATTATTCAATTCAGGCAGAGCCAAATACAACTTTTCATCGGTGGTTTTAAATGTGGCTTATAACTTAAGGCAACTTAACACTTTGAGCAACAAAATATACACAAATTACATTCCAGTATAATAATAAACTAAACTTGTAAGAACAACATTTAAAGATATTAAAACAAAAATTGTAATTGCTTTTAATCCAAAGTTAGCATCGTCACCACTTGGGATTTCTCCCTCTGGTTAATTCTGGGTGTGTCTGTTTGAAGATGTGTAACATAACTGCTCCAGGTCAAAACAATTATGCCCCTGACTTGCAATATGCCAAAAGAAATTTGCAGGATTTTTAAATATTAAGAGGATTTTGACTCTAATCCTGCATGGAATGAGTGTTCATTTAGGGTACTGTTTGATATGCATTTTTCCTGTAGAAACTCTTTTTACAAATCTATGGACAGGTAGAAACAATTTTGGAAGAAAATATGCAACAAACCATAAAAATAGCAAGCAGTTTCATCAAAATTGGTTGAAAATTGACCAATTTAAATATATACCATCTTATTATAAAAAATTATGAAAATGTTTGTTTAATTTTTGTTTTAATTTGTGACATCAAAAAGAGAAAAAACTATGAATTTCCTTGTTAGCTTACTATTTGTCACTCCTTCACCAATAACATAACATAACCTAACAAGATTACGGGCTAAGAAGGGTTAGTCACCCCAAAAAAAGCCCAAACTAACCACCAGCACCACAACAACAACAACAAAATCAAAGACGCCCAGAGTTAGTAAAGAACTTATCAATGTTGACTTTGAAATTATGAACAGAATTGGAGCTAACTACCCACTCAGGCAAACCATTCCACTCTAACAACTCTTTGCAAAAAGCTAAAATGCCGAATATCTATCCGTGAGATGTCTTTGGTGAACTTCAAACTGCTACCACTTGTCACATGAGGATTAGCTGAAACATGCAAGAAATAACAGGAAGTCAAAGCATCACTACCACATAGGAATTTAAAAACCTGAATCATATTGCCACATACTCTTCTCAACTCAAGGGTGGTCAAACAAAGAATTTGTAACCTAGAATTATAAGAGAGATTCCCTACTTCAGGAATAAGTCAAGTTGCTCTTCGCTGAACCTGCTCCAAACTGAACTTATTCTTCTCATAAAAGGGGCACCAAGCCTGAATAGCATACTCAAGGTGAGGCCTGACTAACTGCTTATACAAATTAAGAACAACCCCTCACCAAGAAAACAAAAAATTCTTCTAATCAAACCAAGCATCCTATTTGCCCTTGCAGCTGCCAAAGCACACTGTTTAGAAGGCTTCAGATTGCTAGTAATGACAACACCTACGTACATCCCTTTCTTGATCAACACAGCCAAGATTTGAACCATTTATGCAGTTATCACAATGTTCTATAAATGGAAGTAGTTGAATGTGACCAGAACGTTTTGATTCTCCACCATCCCCTAAGCCACAATTTATCAAAAAAAACATGTCTGTTTTCAGTGACTGAAAATATAGACATTGAAGTTAAAGAATTACATTTTGAGCCGTTATGTCTCCCCCATTCCTTTATCACAACTTTGACATGCATTACAAATCTTCCAACTTAATGGGTAGTAACTTCTTCTTAAACATATCCACATCAAATGTTTTTTTTTAAACAACAACACTTATGTGCAGAGTTCAATGACCTGTGTACCTGTTGGGTTGATTTGTCAACCACAGATTTTCTGAGATGAGTGTAACACTGCTTTTTTCTTGTGGAACACTGCTTTTTTCTTGTGGAACACTGCTTTCACTCATCTTTTTTCTGTTTTTGTCCCTTTTCAACAGCGGTTTTGTCTCTTTTTAACAGCGGTTTTGTCTCTTTTCAACAGCGGTTTTGTCTCTTTTCAACAGCGGTTTTGTCTCTTTTCAACAGCGGTTTTGTCTCTTTTCAACAGCGGTTTTGTCTCTTTTCAACAGCGGTTTCTTGTGTGAATTCAAATATATTTTTATGTTTCTCGCACAACATGTGAAAATACTATTTGATTCACATTTTTTTTTATCTGCTTGAAGCAATATTTTAATTTTGATTTGGAAATATTTATTTATTATTATTATTCTCTGGTTATTAACAAATGTATTATTAACAAATATATTCTTATGCCTCTCGCACAACACGTGAAAATACGATTCGATTCACATTTGTTTTGATCTGCTTGAAGCAATATGTTAATTTTGATTTGGAAATATTTATTTTGTATTATTATTCTCTGATTATTAACAAATATCAGCGAAATAGAATTGAATGATTCATTAATCAGAAGGCTGTTAGATCTATTACTGAAATTCAGCTGGAACGAGTAGTTTAAGAAAGAACAGGAAATGATCATTCAAGAAATAAGTGAATATCATCACATATTACAGTCCTATTAACTTTAATCTTCTTTAAATTCTCGTCATATATTTTTTGTGTACATCTTGTCATGTGATCTTTATTTTGCATTTTTGAGATTTTTTCAGTGATAGAATCTAAGTTCAGTGATTGCTCTGTGAATCAGTTGATTCAAGTTAAAAACATTTTTGAGGCAAGAATTTGTGTATTGAAGATAGTGAAAATCAACACCTATATGATAGCAAAATAAAACATAATGTATCACTTCAAAACTAACACAAACCAGCATTTCTGAAATATGCTATTAGAGTATGTGTTTTCATGCAGACTCAAGCAATGTCCTATTGACATATTAGTGGTGTGTGTGTGGGGAAGAGGGGGGGGGGGGAGGTTGTAAACAAACTTCTCATATGGACATTGTAGATGTTAATCAGAGGCTTTCAGTAGCCAATAACAACACAGATTTACATATGTTTATTTATTTTCCACACCAGTTTTCTGAACATACAATCTATCCCGTAATTTACAATCACAATGAATTGGAGCAGAAAGATTAATTATTAGCAAAAGTTTTTACAAGATGGTCTACTATTTAGAACCCTCCCCCCTTCCCCCCCCCCCTTCATTTTCCCCCTCCTCTTCCCATACTGAATAACTAATCTCAAACTCTGTAATTATAAATGAGACTTCTGTTTGTTACTCAAATTGACAGCAAAAGCAATTGTAAATGAGGGAAACCATAACTAAATGATTCCTATAATGGACATGTCTGGTTTGACTCTGAAAGTTCCTTCCACATGGAGGCAATCGATCTTATTCCGATTGTTTGGTAGCTTTTTCCTGACTAGGTGCAGTGGCAGCACTTGGGGGGAGCGGAAAAGGGGGATTTCTCCTCCACAGGATCGCTTTCCTCAGAAAATAATATTTTGCCCAATTTATAGGCCTTTGCCCACAAAGCTTGCCTCCCCCACCTTGCCTCCCCCCTCCACCCCCACCCCCACCATTGCGGGACTGGACTGGTGATTGGGTGACTATTCACACTATGCATGAATGATATCAGTGATCATCCTCTTGATTATTCATACCAAGTTGTATTCAAGAAATCAAATTTTCAAATTTTACAGGAATATTAACATTTAAAATTCACACTTTTTAAGTCATATTTGGGCTTAAATTTAACTTTCAGTAGTGTTAGAATTCTTAGGATATATTCTTGGTTTGAATGAATAGTTTCAATGCATGGTAGAAGCATCTTTAACCGTTTCCATTCTCTCTTCACAGTTCATTCAAGCTTGGAGCATGCATACGGCTTGTAATCTTTTTAGATCATTGCAGTATATGCATCTTGTACAATAATTTGGATTTAGTTGAAAGCAAATGCTTAAGAAAATGATTACTAACATGGAAATCGTTTTTGTAGATTTATTTGTTTTTCATTGAATAATGGGGTTAGGGTGTGAATTGCTTTAAGGAAAAGAAAATAAATCATTTGTTAGTGTTTATCTTTGTATTACAAGACTTCATGATCCTGTTTATTATACTATTCCATCTTTAGTCATGTGAAGTGATACACAGATTGACAAACATCTTTGAAAGTTAGTTCATAAACTAATACTACAATTCAGTATACACAACACTGCATATTGAGTATTTGTGGAACATTTACACACAAAAGTGTGAAGTATTAATGACAGACAAGTAGAAAGCCAATTTTATTTTCTTACCAGAATTACTACTTGGCAGGAGAAATTATATAAAATATGCCATGCTCATTTTCTAGAAATTTTTAGAATAAAAACTGAAAAATGCAGACTTTCTAATAAATATCTCGTGGTATTTTGATCTCATGGCTACTAAATTAAGTGAAAAAATCCTGGAGTTTGTTTGATGTAGAAAGTGCAGTAAAGAAATGAGGTAATCTAAGATTTCTGAAAAGATGATTATTGTGAAAGTGATATCTTAGTGTGCTTGTTGGTAATAATGGAATACTGGTAGCTGTACTGTAGATGAATTGCTTTGTATATGCACAGGAATATCAACAGTTGTATTTTATGTATTGGTAGGGGTTAAATAGAAAGTGCTAAAATGCAATCAAATGAATAACTAATAGCAAGAAATTGCATGAAATTTTATTTCTGTTAGTATTGGTAAAGTGTTGAATGAGAAAAATGCTACAAATTGCATGAAGTTATGTTTATTTTGGTAAAGTATTGAACAAAGTTCAATACTTTACCAAAATAAAAATAATAGAAATATTGAATGCATTTGATGTTTTTTTTTTCCCCATGATACTTTTATATTTACCTTATCTTTATATTCTGTTTGACAGGATGGATAAACAACATTAAGAAAGACAGTGAGTCCATCTCCACCGTGTCAGGAGCAGAAAGCAGCGTCCCATCTTCCAAGTATAACTTTGCAGTTCGAAGAAAGAAGCGAGACCTTTACCCAGAGGCGGATCAGTCTTACATCTCCTCATCGGACCTTGATGACGAAAGTGATCTTGGCACCGACACCATCAGAAACGAAGATTCAGGAAATGTTTCAAGAAGGTTAAGCCTTACGGGCAGCTTAGGCTATTTCGAGGATGATTTTCTGGCGTACTGAGAGTCATATGCCACGCTCTATAGAGGAATATCTGGCTCAACAGAGGGCACTTTTTGAAGCAACGGAAGCAAGTGCAGAAGGATATTTTGGAGATGAAGAAACATGATAGAGGGGTTTAGCTTTGCAGGAATATTTCTGACTTTATCCGTCCATTCTTTCTGATATCTGAATACAGACCTCAAACTTGAAAGGATACAAAGGGGGTACATTCCACTACCATTGATTGAAATATAAGCTTTGGTAGATTAATCATGAAATCTAATTCTACATGAGTAACTTTCTCTTTTGTTTCTTCTGTGATTGATTGGCTCTAATACTTATACCAATTCTTAGTTTCTGTGCTAGAAGTCACACTTTTAAATAAGACCATGGTCAGAATGAAAAACTGCTGTTTTTTAGATACAGAACTCACTGATCCCACGAAATTACCCGGACCCCAGAGCTAAGGAAATTAGGCATAAACAAATCAAATTTGCTGCAAATATTAAGTTAAAATTTCATTCATTCTGTGTCACAAATTGTTTCTTCAAAATGCAGTTTACACATGAAATTTGCATATCATGAAATTTGCATATCATGAAATTTGCACATCATGAAATTTGCATATCAAGATATGTTGGTTGGGGCACTTTTGATATCATGGAGAGAGTAAATATCGTGATATTCGACATTGTGACAGCCCTAATATTCGCACATGAGATCCTGACAAGATGTATAGTCATTTTACTCTCATTAAAAGGTTTTTAAAGGGTGGCAAATGGTTCTCATAATTCTGTTGATTTTAGAAGATAGACAAAGCAAAAAGAACATGCATATTATTGAAGTGCATATTATTGTCCACTTCAGCATCATAAACTTAAATTGATAAATAATAATATTAATATTATCTTTTATTGATATACATGCTTTTTTAGTGTGGTGTTATGTTTTCTCCAAAAGGCAATTATATCTATTTTCATCCTAATAATATTTTCTTTGCAAATATAACTTAAAATATTTCTTATTTCATTTGAAAACTTCTCAGCATACTTGTTAAATGTGAGGTTGGAATATTTATATATATATATATAGATATAGATATATATATATATAGATATAGATATATATATATATAGATATATATATATATATATATATATATATATCTATATATATATATATATAGATATAGATATATATATATATAGATATAGATATATATATATATAGATATATATATATATATATATATATATATATATATATATATATATATATATGTATATATATATATATATATATATATATATATATATATATATCTATATATATATATATGTATATATAGATAGATATATATGTATATATGTATATTTTGAGACCAAATTTAATTTGTAGGATTTTTTCAAACTTGAGAACAAAAACATGTTGCAAGAAACAATGCACTGTGTTCCATATAAATACCAAATAAATGATTTTGCATTACTCTAAAGAAAAGTGAGTACACATGCATTTCTTTGGTTTGTAAGAAGCTTCTGTAGTTTCTTGTCTGTGTTAGTTGTATAAAGTAGGGTATTACTGCTAACAGAGACCAATGAAGCAGCTTTTGGGGAATGCTTGCTAAAGTGTAGTAAGGGTTGTCTTAATCTTTACCACTTTGGTTGAATTCCAGTCTCTATTATCAATCATAGAAAATATAAACACAGGTGTGGGAAGCTTAGATTCGATACGTTGCACTGACCATCACTTGCGAAGGGCCTGTACACCAGTTTGCAAGTCTTGAATAAGATTCTGTATGAACTACCAGGAATTTATACCCGATATTTAAAAAGGAAGAAATTTAGTGGCTTTACCAACTTCAGCTGTTTCATTGATAACAAAATACAGACACAAATTTCAAGTAAAATTACCAAAATTTAGGACAATCATTGGAAGAGTTGTGATGAAGATTCTGAAATCAGTCAAAATGTTGAAAAATAGGATTATATAAGATGGGTGCTGTAGGGCAGGCTTTTGTTACACGGACCAATCAGCTGTAATTTAAAGTGTAGCTTGTGTACAGATATTATTTGTGATGAAATAGTTCAATCTTTAATCAGGTCGTAGCAGAGACTGTAAAAGTGGTACATGTTTCTTCCTTGCCTGATGCTCGGTATTTAGAGGATAGAATAGGGCAGTAATGTGAAGTTTAATTAGAAAAAAAAAGGAGGGGAAGGGGGGGGGGAAGTAATGGAGTAGTATGTTACTAGATTTTTATACGAAGACACAGTGCCAAGTTGACCTCTGAAGTTGTTTTGTCTAAACCAATCTTTAGATTATACCAACAAATGTAAGATACAGTATGAAATTGCAGTAATTTCCAGTGACTCAAAAATCATTTGCTTCATTTTTCAACTTTTAAGGGTCCAATATTTCCTTTGAATTCCACCAAGACACAGTGCCAAGTTGACCTTAGAAGTTGTTTTGTCTAAACTGATCTCCAGATTATACCAACAAATGTAAGATACAGTATGAAGTTGCAATAATTTTCAGTGACTCAGAAATAAATTGCTTCATTTTTCAACTTTTAAGGGTCCAATATTTCCTTGATTTTGTCAACAGTTTGTCAGGAGTAGTTGATGGGAAGAGTCGCAAAGCTTCATAATTTGTTTACATCAGTCAACTGGCTATACAACACTGCAACATGGTATTTTTGCACTTAACCATATGAACTATAGGATATATTTGTATCATTTGGTGTTTTGAATAGAAGGAATATTTAAGGAAGGTATTTATAATAATAATATGAGGCATTTCAAACAATAAAATTTTAGATGTGTAATGTCTGTCTTCAACAACAATTATTCAAAGAACGAAACTGATAATTTTATCAATC
Organism: Chiridota heheva; assembly: GCA_020152595.1. NCBI lineage: Eukaryota > Metazoa > Echinodermata > Holothuroidea > Apodida > Chiridotidae > Chiridota > Chiridota heheva. The sequence goes on from JAIGNY010002198.1 coordinate 1,025,598, forward strand.
TTTTTCTTGTGATTTGATGCTGTCATTGTAACAATATCCAGCATGTATATAGAGCTTGTACATAATAAAGTATACAAGTATGTTGCATTAGCAATTGATTTGTATGTATATAGCACTGCAGATATTTTTACTTAAAATTCAAAGAAAGTTTTATCTTTTTATTCATGCAGAAGAAAGCGGAAAGTAGATGATAAGTGTATTTCGCAGTGTCTTTCTTTTGTGCTTCTTTTAATTAAGCTTTTGCTAGAAGAATTTCCTTTTTATGATACATTTTATCAATTCAGTTCATACAACGAAATGTGAAATTGTCAGGGATTACTGAAGATATGCCCAATCCCCAACGAATGTATTTTTTATGTTGTTGTTCTCACCTATGCACCTTCTGCACAATTGAATTTAAATTATTCAATTCAGAGATGACAATTTGAAGTTGGCTTTTTACTGAATTTTTTAATGTACTCTTATTATTTTTATTGGAATTTGTGGATGAACTTGTTTAACTCTGGGTGAGAATTAACTTTCTTTACTTTCCTGTTGTCTGGAAAATTGTAGGACACATACACATTGTAGGAAACACACATTGTAGGACACATACACATTGTAGGAAATACACATTGTTGGAAACACACACATTGTAGGAAACAGACATTGTAGGAAACACACATTGTAGGAAACACACATTGTAGGAAATATACATTGTAGGAAAAACACACATTGTAGGAAAAATACACATTGTTGGAAACACATTGTAGGAAATACACACATTGTAGGGAACACACACATTGTAGGAAACACATTCATTGTAGGAAACACACACCTTGTAGGAAACAAAACACACATTGTAGGAAAAACACATTGTAAGAAAAACACATTGTAGGAAACACACATTTTTGGAACAAAACAAACACATTGGAGGAAACAAAACACACATTGAAGGAAAAACACATTGTAAGAAACACACACATTGTAGGAAACATGTCAATCTTTACCTGGATGAGATTCCTAGCCATATATGGACTTCAAGAGATATGTATCATACAGTGAGTGCAGAAATGTTTGTTATAAGGATACAAATAATAATTTGGTAGTAATATTCACTGGGATCATGACTAATTGTTATTTGAATCTGGAATTTCCCATCTTAATGTAGTATTAATAATAATTATCAATAAAGATTTTCAGCCAAGTTCAATCCTGGATCGGGTCATACCAAAGACTGCAAAAATGGCACCTCTTGCTTCCAGAACAGGGCAGTAATTAAAATACAGGAACGGCGTAGGAACAATTTTTTTCTTAGGGGGCTTGAAGTTTATTTACCACGAACTTCAACCCCCTTCCTCATGCAAGTCTCATTTTTGTCCCATTTATTTTCATGATTGTGTTTTTTTTTTATTTAATTTTTTTAACAAAGAAGAGTAGACAAGTTGGTGTAAGACACGACATACGTGGCAGTACATACACGCTCGCAGTGCACTGACCTGCATGTACACGTACTAATTGCATGCTGTATGTTACACAGCTACGTCGGCGGTGTATACGATGTAATGCTACATTTTAAGGCCAAGTGTGGTAAATTCAAATGATTTTAATTGGGGAAACTAACATCTGACCCAGGTAGTATGAATTATGATAAAATAAATCGAAGAACAAGTGCCGAAAAGGTTTATATATTTCAGAGGGTACAAATAAGGGGTTTTCTTCCCTGAAAAGTGGGGGGGGCATACTTCTGCCCCCTCACATTTTTGACTAAGGGGCTAACTCTCCCCGCTTCCTATGCCCTTGAAATACAGAATTACCTGAACCTATAAATTTTACAGATTTTCCCCAAAGGAGGTCCAACTGCAAGAAATAGTGGATCTCTTATTACATGTGTATTTGTGGGTTTTACAAATTTTACTTCTAAAACCCTCCCTGAAATTTTGTCTCAGAGAACAAATTTTTACCCACCTATATGACTTTCATTCTTTTCTGCATTTCCCATTTTGAAGCAATGCTTCCAACAAAGCATGGTGTCCTAATTCAAACAACTTCTATGCAATATTAAGAAGATTCAGTGGCCTAATTTTGATCCCATGTCAGCAGTCTTGATGTCATGCACTGTGAGTGAGTAAACACATGTATTCAAGGGTTTGTAAGAGTAGCTTTTCATATTGGTTCCTAGAAATCGATTTAACACTAAGTGCAATTTAATATAATACTAAATATTTTTAATTAGTTGTGTTTATTGATGACAACATTGTTCTTATTTGATGCGATATACTGTTTTTATCCACATTTATGCTCTTCGGGTGCAAAGAAGAAGATAAAGAAAACTATGAGGGCCTATTGGTTTCTTTTATTAAGATTGTACTTCACTATATCGTCTCTCTTTTCGCGTAGTGATGAATGTCAAAACAACAAGTGTATATAACAGACCTCCCGTGTTGTAGTGGTTAGTTCTTTGTCCTCTCACCCGCACGTCCCGGGTTTGAATCCTGGTGGGTCTGCAACCAGTGAGTTCACAACTGGTTATGAAAGGTCGTGGCCATCTTGATATATTATCCAGCATAGGAAGCTTTCGGGACATTAAACCTTGCTATGCTATGCTGTATCAATTCGCATACTGTTGAATGTCTTTGTGATTAAAATGAAGATCACAAAGAAAAGTGGTAATGATAACTTGCAAAACTTTTACTGTGTTCTCTCTTCAACGAAGTATAAATTGAGTATTTTCTCTTCAGAATCACAATAAAAGGAAATCTAAATATTAAAAAAATCTTTAACCCATACTTTCTCAGGACAGTTTTGCTACATTTGTTACTATGCAGAAAGAGGGACGATATGACAAGTAATTACAAAATTGAACTAGTAATGTCCACTAAACGTTTGAAGGAAACACGGTCATTATAAAAGCAAACCTTTATTTTTGTAGATCTGGTAACAAGATCCAAACATTAGGATCGCGCACACATTTATGGAAGTGTCTATTTGTTGTTAAATGATTTTAGTTAGATAGCTCAGTAACCAAAAACTTCCTCCCCCACCCCCCTCCCTTTCCTTCCTCTTCCTGACTTCCTGGATCTTTCTTTCATAATTTAAGATTTGTAATGAAATATTGACCCAATCAGATAATAATCAAGCTCTTGATCTGGATCTACAACCATATTTAGCCCTCCTCTCCCATCCCCTTACACTTCCTCTTTCAATCCCAGCTTCCTGGCTTAGCCCCCATACTTTTCTCAATCCCCTCCTATTTTATTTTCTTCCTACCTCTAAAATGATCTAACCTCTCAGGCACAATTTGACCCTCGCTGTCGTTAAACCTTCAAACTTGATCTCGACTTCATATAATCAGTGTCTTGCAGGTTTGTCTATCGCCATTCATGGCTAACAGCTGATGACATCAATTCCTTATGGATCACCTAAACCCTATATGAAGTGGGAAAATGTTCATCAAGGGAAAATGTTTGGCTAAAAGTTATTTCAGCCATAACATGTCCATATCTATTTATCAAATTGATTTTTTGCTCTTTTAAGCTCAGCTACAATTAATCAAGTTAAATATAAAAACACATTACTTGCTGAACGTGCACCCATTATCTAAACAATTTACCAATTATTTTTAACTTATTAATTTTTGTAGCAAAACATTTTATAGACATGAACTCATCTAATATTTGTTTAACTGGAAGACTATCAACAAGGACGGCATTAGTATCTTGAACACTAGATAATCGGACCCTTTACCCCTTTCAAGTTCTCCAACCAAGAGCTCAAATGTTTAAGCTCTAGGTCTCCTTTACCTGAAAACATTCAACTGTGAATTCGGATTCTCTACCATCTTTAAATGCTCAACACTCTGCTCTACATGGAATCTCAAATTCCAAAGATGGTCTGCATAGAGCTTAATCTAAAAAAACATGAACACTGTCTGTAAATAGTTAATATCAAATTTTATTGCACAAAAGAGGAATGTCAAGTATAAGAATATTTCAACTGGACGGAAATACATTCAGCTTATTTACACAAGGTTTTTCAAGCAATGTTTCAAATGTTATTAATATAAAATACTTAGCGTTGCCTCAACTGCTTGCAGTATCCAACGCAATAACAAGGCACAAAGTGATAATTTTAATTCATATCAAATTAGATTTTTAGATTAGTATATAACAGTTCTACAGATCTTTTTTATGAAGACTACTAGATAATGCACATATTCTTTCTAGGATAACATCAGAATATTGTGAAGGTGATATCAAACATGGAATATCTACAAGGTACCTCCAACTCTGTTAATGTAATGCAAAATGAAGAGATGATATTTCTGAAATTACTCATGTAATCAATAACACACCTTCCACCTTCTGTCCCACACGACATCCCTCTGTCTCACATAGACATCCCTCTGTCTCACATAGACATCACTCAGTCTCACATAGACATCCCTCTGTCCCACATAGACATCCCTCTGTCTCACATAGACATCCCTCTGTCTCACATAGACATCCCTCTGTCTGACATAGACATCACTCTATTCACATAGACATCCCTCTGTCCCACTTAGACATCTCTCTGTCCCACATAGACATCCCTCTGTCTCACATAGACATCACTCAGTCTCACATAGACATCCCTGTCCCACATAGACATCCCTCTGTCTCACATAGACATCCCTCTGTCTCACATAGACATCCCTCTGTCTGACATAGACATCACTCTATTCACATAGACATCCCTCTGTCCCACTTAGACATCTCTCTGTCCCACATAGACATCCCTCTGTCTCAAATAGACATCACTGTCTCACATAGACATCACTCAGTCTCACATAGACATCCCTCTGTCCCACATAGACATCCCTCTGTCCCACATAGACATCCCTCTGTCCCACATAGACATCACTCAGTCCCACATAGACATCCCTCTGTCCCACATAGACATCACTCAGTCCCACATAGCCATCCCTCTGTCCCACATAGACATCCCTCTGTCCCACATAGACATCCCTCTATCTCATATAGACATCCCTCTATCTCATATAACATCCCACCCTCTGTCCTAACATGACATCCAACCCTGTCTCACATGACATCCCACCTTCTGTTTCATGCCATCGGTCTGTACTATATGCAATCACACCTGAAATCATTCCACCACACTTGAAATCCAGATGCCATTCCACCACACCTGAAATCCAGATGCCATCCCACCCTGTCCCACATGCCATCTGAGCCTGTCTAATAGTACCACTTGAGCCTGTCACATGCCATTCGAGCCAGTCATGTATCCATGCCATTCACTCCCCTTCCTACCTTCACTCACTTAACCATCTTCCCCTCATCTAGGCATCTATAGATTTTCCCCAAGCTCACTTCGTGCAAGTCCTCACTAAAACTGACAATTTTATGTGATTCACCATTTACCAAATTAGCATCATTCTTGGTGTGATCTTTATATTAGTCCCAGTCTACATATGATCTGCAAAGGTCATAAATGGCTCTAGATGACCATTACACTTAAAGCAACTACCATCAAGTTATCTTCAATTTTGGCTGATCCATAGGGCTCTAACAATTTCTGACCACGGGTTTTGATGATTACCCTCTCTGAATGCTGGCAGGATATTAGCAGGTAAACCTGATATCTTCAATGTTTTGGAAAATACTTCTTACCCCATTCAAATTTGAGACTATAAATAGCACTGATTTTCATTTCATCAACATTGATAAAAGGTGCCAGCATGTGTTCCAAAAGCGTCTGAATTGGATTTGGGGCATTCATTTACTTTTCATACAACCACTGTGTGCTGTAAAATAACATACCATCTCTACTAAGAAATGGAAGAAACAGCAAAAAAGCTCTTAATGAGTGAGCATCATTTTATAACAATTACTGAAAGTCACAAAACTAATAGCTGTCCCAGGAACTTTCATTTAATGCATATTGTAAATTGTTTCAGCACTTGTGGGTTTATTTATAGAAAGTTTAATACTGTGGTGATACAACAAGGATGTATACAAAAGAAGTTTGAAGCAAGCTCCTGAGAAGTTACAGTAGTTGAATAACTGTAGCAGTTAGGTTGCAAATGGCAAACACATTTTGATCTCCTCTTTAAAGCTTAAGCATTTGAAAGTTAGTAAAATTTATCTGAAAAACTGTATCATCTGTTGTATTTATCACGTAGACTCTAAGGTTGCGATGAAAAATAGGGTAATGACTGAGCCTTAGACAATGTAACGCATATTGTTATACCCACTGTTACAAGATCCATGTTCAACAGTAGACCTTGCCATGAACAATGATAATGCCTAGTACTCTATTGATTACTGGATTCAATTTGTTTAGTGTGTGGACACAGAAGAATAACTGATTACAATTTGATGCAGTCTCAAGTTATTCAATGATTGATCTCCTGGCATATCTACAGCATCCTGTAATCATCAACTTCTTCCACCTCATCATCATCCCTATCCTCAAGGTGCATTTTCTTCCACCATGGTTGCCGTAGCAACAATATGTCTTCCCTGTGACTGGCTAGTGCTTTAGCAGCTACAGGTGCAGAATGACTGGTGAAAGTGTAAATATCTCTGTTGGAGGCATCTTCTAATTTTGGTGCATCTACAAGTTTAAAAGGAAACATAATCTTGCGATTTATTGATGTTATTTTTCATTATTTTTATGATTTTATTCCATGAATAAAATCATGAAAATATCATCAAACTAAAACAAAAGTTACAATAAAGGCTTTAAAATAAAAGGTGTATTCTTTCCCGATACATTCCTACACTAGTTATCACTCTCATATGTCTGAACTGGTATCTTTACTCTGGAAGTGAAAGTGGAAGACGTATCAAATTTAAGAGTAAATTCTTTTTTTCTGGTTTAAAGGTTCATCTCCTATGAAAGAGGACAATAAAAGCAATGAAGAAAGGGACAGAAATGTACAAGAAATGATAATTTTCCATGAAATACACGAGGAATTATAAAGAAAATGAGGATGTGACCCTAGCATCCCTCATCTAGAGTAGACTTTCTACCATAGTCATTTCTATACACACTTGTGATCATTTTAAAATTCAGTATATCCTGAATGGATCAAGATTTTGAACACTTTCTGATCAATTTGGTTCCTATTATTGTCATCTTTCTTACAAGATCAACATGATTGACCAGTGAACTAATCCTTCATGTTCATGAAACATTCCCTCCAGTAGTTACTTGCATTGTCATATATTATCATGATAAAGAATCATGCTACTCTTAAACTTTAGGGATTAATGGTTGTATACAGCAATTGTAAACCATTGTAAGAGACCTTGAGCGGTTGAAGCTTCAGCTTTGCACACGAGTTTCCTGGGTTTGATCCCTGGTGAGTCTCCAACCAGTGATCCACAACTGGTCATTAAAATGGCTGTGGGCATCTGGATGAAATGCTCCAATGGAGGTCTGTCGTGAACTTATAAATGTCAAACACACAACAAGTTTAGATCAAAAGGTAAACCAGGTCTTTTAAAAACAATACTTCTCAAAAGGTAATCGGACTGGCAGAAATCTCGAAAATATGAGTTCCTTTCTTTCTGTGAGTGCTTTGATAGGTAACGATCCCAAATGTTTGTTTGTTGCAATAATGTAGCAACACAAAACAGTTGACCTTTAGATTTTATTGCAAAGTAAATCGGTATTACAAACTCTAAGAGGCTAGACAATACCATAGAAGCATTTAAAGATTGAACTCATAAAGATTTGGTAAGGCCAAGCAATAAAACATGTAGTAAGATGTTACAGATTAACTTCCACAATAATTGATTGCAACAATACATATTCAAATAGATATTACTGCAATTTCACAGAAATATTCTTTCTGTTTAACCCTGATAAAGATAAATCAACTATTAGATATATAAACTGCTTTTGTTTAGATTTTTTCCAAGTTCAAACTCAGTAAAGAATGCAAGGAAATCAAATATACTCCCTCTTCAAATCTACTTACTCGCAAGCAAATCAGCATCAGTTTCCAGTGAAGCCAGGAGAGCCTCTCGTCTCTGGTAGGTCTTCCTCATCAGCAAACGTCTTGAGAGGTAATGACTCAGAGCATCTTGAGCATTTTGATGAAGTTCTTCTTGGGCCTCTCTGCTCAGGGGCTTTGGCTGAAGTGAATAACAAAATAAGTTAGGTATGAGAATTCTTTTTGCATGGTTCATGTTTGATCTAGATCCACACACTTATAACCATTTAGCTGTACAAGATCAAAGAGATACACTAACATTTGTATAATTTAATTGAGGGTTCATGAATGGACAGCTTTCCTGACAGTTCACTTTCCGTGGGATAATATACAGTTGGGTGCCTTTAGCGATAGCTGAGGGAGAACAACTGCATTATCCCCTGGAAAAGGGAAGCAAGGGAAAGCTGTTAGTCCATGAAACATGTTCATGCACATCATTAATATTTGAAATAAAGGAGAAAAGAATCAACAAACACTGGCAATGATTTTCCTTTCATCAAAATTTAAATCCTTAAACAGAATTAAATTATGAATAAGATAAGTAAACTCCGTATCAATCTACCAGCACTCATTTGTCATAAGATAATATACAATGCAAATTCGGGATGGGTCCCCTTTTGTCCAATCACATTGCAGAAAACAAACTTAAAGGTGCATGGAACATGGATTATCACCTTAATTACAGCATTTAATTACCACAAGAAGAACTAGAAAGTATGCACTAATACTCCAGCAGTTCTCTGTTTTCTTCAGTAGCCTGGAATTATTCTTCCATTACAGTTTGGGATTTTCCAATAAACACTACAAAAACTAAGACAAGCCTTTATTTCAAGTGATGACAATCCAATTTTGTATTCCAAAATTTCATTGCTCAGAAAATTAAATCAGGAGTGTACACGGAAAACAGTATTTTCTCAAGAATCAAATCATTACTTAAATGATTCACTATGAATTGAACAATGCACTTTTCAAGTTTTAAAATAATTAGTTAAACTGTGAGACATATTCTGACTCAGTTTAATGATGGTCTACTTGAATCACAAAGAGATCCATTCATTCGTTCCATCTGTGCTGAAGATGTGCAGAGTAGCAATGCATTTAACAGTATGCTGAAAAAACTGTGAAAAATTTCAAGCCAATTATGCCATATCAATTTGAAAAAGAAATGTATACAGCACAACCTTAAGTGATGAAGCTATACGTCTGAGTTGAGATTTTGATATGATTCAAGCATGAATCTAAAATACTTTAGCTAGAGAGTAATTTGTTAAATCATTGAGCTTTTCAGCTCAAACCATTTCTCCGATATGGAACAAATGTTGTTCGTAAACTCCTACAATGCTTTTACTAAAAAATAAAGTTATTCACTTCACACATTCAAAACTTTGCAAACAAAACTGTGACTGAGCTATCAGTTAAAAAACCACCTGTGTAAAATTCACAACTTCATGTAGCATCCTGTAGAATAACATTTTTCATGCACCATCCCACAGCCCACATCCATTTCATTGTAGTATAATCAAATCCATCTTGTCATATGGATAAATCTTGCACTTAAGATTCATCAAATTCCTTTTATAACTTTTCAAAATAAACCCTCAATAATGTATAAATATTATATTATGTTATATTGTTATATTACATTATGTTATATTATGTTATATTATCTTATGTTCTGTTATGTTATGTTATATTATAGTATGCTATGCTATGTTATATTATGTTATGTTATTTTATTTTATATTATGTCATGTGCTGTTATGTTAATCTCTTACTGGATGTTTCTGCCTGTAATCATCAATGGTCTTCTGCAACTCCACTCGTCTGTCATCCGTTAGTCCTGGGGGAGGCTGCCACATCATCGGTTCTCTCTTTCTTTCCTCTTGTTTCTTCAAATAACGTCTTGTCTGCGGTCAAAATTGGAATAAAAAAATAAAAAAGAACATGCCAAAGTGTTTGAGCCATAATTGCTCACACATAAACCTTATTGTTTTCACTAGAGAATACTATTTTGCTCCTGGACAATCATGAATGCAGAGGTCAATGCCCAGTAGACATGATGACCCTGCTTCACATCTCTCTTGTATCAGAACATCTTCATAACTTTCAACTCAGGCCTCCCTCACAAATTTGATAAAGTGATAAAGGACCAGTGCTTCACATTCATATTTCTTAGATCAAGCTTAGTTACTCAATCAAATTTAAACTAGGGCCCTAGTTAAGCCTTTGTAGAGGGGTGCTCCACCCTGCCCCTAGTTTCCACCATTCTTCCCATCATTTTGTCCACCCTATTTACAAAAAATTATTTACATTTTGTTCATAAAAACATTTTTTTGATAACTGATTTGCCTTCTTTTCATATTGTTTACAGTTCCCCAGAACAAAAACATGTTGTTTAAAGTTCCCCAGAACAACAAAAAATGTTCTAGTTCCCCAGAACAAAAACATGTTTTCTACAGTTCCCCAGAACAAAAACATGTTGTTTACAGTTTCAAAGAACAAAAACATGTTGCTTACAGTTCCCCAGAATAAAAACATGTTGCTTACAGTTCCCAGAACAAAAACATGTTGTTTAAAGTTCCCCAGAACAAAAACATGTTTTCTACAGTTTTCCAGAACAAAAACATGTTTTCTACAGTTTACCAGAACAAAAACATGTTTTCTACAGTTTACCAGAACAAAAACATGTTGTTTACAGTTCCCCAGAACAAAAACATGTTATTTACAGTTCCCCAGAATAACAAAAACATGTTGTTTAGTTCCTCAGAACAAAAAAACATGTTACTTACAATTCTCCAGAACAAAAAACATGTTGCTTACATTTCCCCAGAACAACAAACATGTTGCTTACAGTTCCCCAGAACAAAAAAAACATGTTGCTTACAGTTCCCCAGAACAAAAAACATGTTGTTTACAGTTCCCCAGAACAAAAACATGTTGTTGACAGTTCCCCAGAACAAAAACATGTTTACAGTTCCCAGAACAAAAAAACATGTTGCTTACAGTTCCCCAGAACAAAAACATGTTGCTTACAGTTCCCCAAAACAAAAAAACATGTTGCTTAGAGTTCCCCAGAACAAAAACATGTTGTTTGCAGTTCTCAAGAACAAAAACCAAGATGCAGGTATAATACTTGTTCCATTGAATCCTCTTTAACTTTCCTTTCAAGTTTAAACTCAAACTTCATGCTGCAGTCTTTGCTACCCTGTAACTTTTTCTCAATAGAACCCTGCCCCTTTTTGGTTGGTACACACTCACATGTCTTTGAATTGTGATGGCAGCCCTGACTTGCTGGGCCGTTGCCTTTCTGAGCCCCAGTTTACGTCTCTCCAGCATCCCTCGCCACACAGCCTGGATCTTGATGGCAGCATTGATTTGTGACATTTCAAGATATTTATTGACATCGGCTAAAGAGAAAAATATCATAAATAACAATCTTGGAAAATTGTCTTGATAACATTTTACGTACCTTAGGATGGAAATGGAAAGTGATGCAACACCAAAGCTCAAGTTCCCAAAATAAGATATACCACTGTTCAACAAAGAAACTTTTTATTACATCCCTGCAACATTAACCACATCAACAGAATTGGTCTTTGTTTGGATAATGGAATATCAAAACGTAGGTGTTTGAAAATATGCATATTTGTAACGTCATACGATTATATTATCTCAAATTCTGGTGGCAATCCATTTGTTATCATTTAGTACATTTTGGAATTGAATTTGGATTTAATTAAGTTTCTTTAAACTTGAGCAAATCTTCAATATGTCAGTATATGCAAAAGCTTTGTGAGGTAGGTTGTTTTTATTCTTCAGGACAAAAACACATATGGTGCAATGAAACAACTGTACTGCCAAAGACAGCTCATATTTGCTGGATTTGTATTACTAATACAGCTAGTATGCTCATCAATTTTGAAGAGAGGTCTAATAGTGTAGGCTCATCATTACTCAAAATAATGAGGCAATTAATATGTAAATATGTAATGAGTAAATCAAAATAGATCTAGAATTAATACAATTCTAAAACATAGGCAATTTCTTTTCTTAGTCACTAAATGACTTATAATCTGTTCGAGATTGTCTTAGACCATTACAGAAGCAGCATTTCTAGCATGATTCACCCAGGTCGGCCACCAAGTAGGATCCCCAGGGTAGCCCTGAGAAGAAGACCAGCAGAATAGGAAAGAGAGGCAGGCTAAAAGCAGTCTGGAGAAGAATAGTGGTGACTGATCTAGGGAAATATTTGTTCTTATTGGGAAAAACTTAAGCCTAAGCCCTTGATAGAGTGAAATATTGTTATATCCTTTTGCTTTACTGGGAGTGAAGAGGATAATAAGTATTTACCTGGGTGCATAGCAGAGATGAGATCCAGCTGTTTCTGACGGGTGTTTCTGATAGCTTTGCGTCTGGCAACAAGGAGTTGATGCTCAAGTTCCTTCTCTTGTCGAACCTTTTCTTGGTGGATGTCCTTCTTCTCACGTTTTACCCTACATAATAAAACAAACAGACGATACAGCATAAATTAGAGTAGAGAAGGGTGCTTAGCAGGAATATCACCAAATAATTTTACACTGAGACTTTGTATATTTCTGATTTACATATCTGAGGAATGGTTCATGGATGGGTCAAACTGATAATGCATCTTCTTCCACTTGTTGTTGTAATAGTTTAGTACACCTTTCATGGCTGTAAAATGGGCAAAATTGAGCGAGACAAAGATCCTGTTGTACCTTAAGATATGTTGTTACATCTGATTCTGAACTATTAAATCAAGTTACAAACGTATTTCAGTCCAAATGTAATTTGTGTAGCAATTTTTTTCAAACTGATGAAATGATAACTAAGCCATAAAGATTTTTCCAAATTTTAGTAATGTATTGTTTACTCTCTGAAAATCCTGGAATTTGAGTAAGAATTTGTTAAAATTTTCAAATCATCATTGCGTCTCAGATTGAACCAACAGAAAACACTTAAGGATGCACTGGATTTCAAATGATACACTGCTTAAAGTATATGCGCCCATAAAGGGAACATTAGCTAAATTGCTCTTTTTATCTTTTTTAAATCATAGTAACAAAACAGAAAATTCATCAAAATTGGTAAAACATTGACTATTTTGAGGCACTGATAAATCTCAGACATCAATTTGCATATTAACTTTGTGATGTATTACAGGGCAACCTTGGTATTTTCCTTTGTAAATTATTTGTCTCTGAAATGTCTATGATGATTCTTCAAAGTTGTGCAGCAAATTCTGACCAAAACTTTTTAAGTCTTTGCCATGTCCCCAATAAAATTTTAGCAGGAATAAACTTTCCCATTAGTGTCAGTGACTACTGCAAGATTTAAGAAAGAAATTTAAAGAATTAAACAATATTTAAAGATTTTAAATTCAAAACCTGATCTGCTTAGATTTGAATACTCTTACAACCAATATAGAAATTGATATCTGTCCATAGATCTTCAATATTCATGTGTTATTTACCTGTAAGTTTTTTGCAAGGATGCAAAAGCTTTGTTTGCCTTCTTTAGCTTCTGTCTGGTCACCCATCCCTTCCACACTGCTTGTATAGTGGTGGCACACCGATGCATTCTCTGTAGGCAAAGGACACACGTTGGTATACTTTAAGTACATATTGACACAGTGTAAACTTGCAAGCTGTGCTACAAATCAATACATAACCCAGATGACTTAAAACTCAACTTTATAATCTTAAAATCATTGGACATAAAAACTGGAAAAACCACCACAAGCTCTAGTTTGATCCAAACAGGGTAGAGTACCAATGACCAGAAGGACCATTTAGCAAGGGTACTGTAGCACAGGGTGTAAGGCACTTGAAATGAGAAGAATCAATAAACCAGTGGTACACCTGCATCAGTTTATATAGGGAAACTGTAAACAATACGACCAAAAGTTAAACCAATTCTCAAAATTAATATTTTGCAACAAAATGTAAAGAGTTTGTTACAAAACGTGAATACTGCAGGCAATGAGGAGCAAGGTGCAAGAAAATAGGGACATGGTAAAGCGTCACTTTGAAAGAGTAAAACTTGTGGTCGTCAAGCTATTAGGCTACTGTTTACTGTCTAGTATCAATCAATCAATCGCCATAAGCCTAGCGGCTCGTTGACGCACTCCTTAGGGTCATTGAATAGGATGTGTCTGGCTGAACTTTTTGAAGTGGAATTCGGGACCACCCTGCAGTAGCCAGATCAGATACAGACAATCCACTCCAACTTTTCAGGCCATCCATCCACCTGGCACGAGGGCGCCCAGCATATCTTTTGGTATCAGAGGGAAGGCCTAACATCATGGGGGCAAGGCCTTTACGAACACAATGTCCATGCCACTTAGCTTGTTGCTCCAGGATTATGTCAGATGAAAAAAGCCATCTATCTCCAATCAGATGTTGTAGGTGGTCATTGGGAATTTTGTCAGATCATGTTAGTCCAAGCAGGCGCCGCCAGGTAGTTCTTTCAAATGCATCAAGAGCTGCCAGGTCATTTTTCTTCATAGTCCAGGTTGATGCACCATATGTAAGTCTGGCCATGACAAGGGACTTAATGAGAAGCATCTTCACCTCTAAGTCAATGTGAGTGGATTTTATGTAACTACACTGGTTAATGCTCTGCTTTGCCATTGCAGTGCGGCTTCGTATTTCTGCAGAATCATCAGTGTTGTAGGACAGGGCTGAGCCAAGGTAGCTGAATGAAGTGACACGTTTGATAGCAGTACCATTGTATGAAATTGAGAGATTATCCAGTGTTGGCTGTATTACCATGTACTCAGTTTTATCAGGGTGTAGTAAGAGACCATATTGTGAAGCAATGACACCAAGCAACTGTAGCTGGATTTCTGCATCATTAGCACTTAGTGCCAGGAGTGCAATATCATCTGCATATCGTAGTTCATTGGTAGTGAAGCCTTCAACATCTGGAGGTACAAGATGTTCAGTTGCCTGAGTCCATTCACGCATCATTGCCTCTGTGTAAAGGTTGAAAATAGTTGGCGAGAGAGGACATCCTTGCCGCACTCCCACTGGTGTCTTGAACATTGGTGTACTTAAACCTCTCCATGTCAGGGTGCCCTTAGCTCTGAAGTAAAGGTTAGCAATAAGGCGAAGCACATCAGCAGGGGCATTGAAGTCTTGGAGTACGTCCAACATCTTTGTGTAAATGACACTGTCAAATGCTTTTTTTAAATCAACAAATGTGACGTGGAGGGGCTTCTTTACTGCAATATGAGCTTGAGCCATAAGTTTTAAGCGAAATATGGCATCAGTTGTAGATCTGCCAGGAATGAAACCGCATTGGTTAAGGCTGACTTCAACGTTGGCAATAGCTTGGAGTTTATTCAGAAGGAGATACAAAACTATTTTACTGGAGTGACTGATCAAAGCTAGTGTGCGGTAGTTTGAACATGTCCCTGAATCACCCTTTTTGAAGAGTGCCACATAGGTTGATATTGTAGCTTCCTCTGGCCAGATACCAGTTTTCCAAATCTCTTTAACTGCTACATGAATAGCTCTTAAACTGATGTATCCTTGCAGGCTTCCTTAAGGAAATCAGCTTGAAGTTCATCACATCCAGGAGCTTTATTACTCTTGAGCATCTTTATAGCCTGCACTGTGTCGGATAGTGATGGGAGAGAAACTTCGCAGGCAGTGTATGGAGTTGTAGAAACTGCTGGAAGGTTGGATCTAAACAGTAGCTGAGAGTAATCATGCCAACGGGCAACTTCTTCCTCTGTAGATTTGAGTGAGTGACCAATAGCACTTTTAATGGTGGGGGTGGGTGATGCATTGGTGAGAGTAATTCGTCTGGTTATTTCAAACAAGGATTTGCTGTCATTGCGGTGAAAAGCTTCATTCATGCAATCAGACTGTGTTTTCAGCCAGTTGTGGAGGTCTCTTTTACAAGCTCTTCTTGTGGCATTACGGAGCTGGTTGTAGTCTTCTGAGCCCGTTCTGAAAGCTTTGTGCTTGCGGCTGATGAGATTAAGAGTGTCTTCTGTGAGAAAAGGCTTCTTCTTTATGGTCTTTGTGTGGCCACACGTTGTAGTTGCTGACTCTTTTACTGTGGTTGTAATTTCAGATAAGTCAGAATGAGCACCAATATGCATTGCAACATTCTCACGGACACAACGAGCGACATCAGGATTACATAAAGCACTAATATTAGGTCTGGCCACATGCGTTTTCCTAGAAGGAGAGCTGAATTTTTGCTTAATATTGCACAAAAGGAGACGGTGGTCAGTGTCAAAAGAAGCAGAGAAGGTGCGGCAATTAATTATGCAGTTGCGAATGGATTGTGGGACAAGGATGAAATCAATCACATTCTTGGCGTTGCCTGCTCTACTTATCCAAGTAATTTTTTGAAAAGGTCTTTTACAGAACCAAGTATTAGCAGCTGTGAGCTTGTAAGATGTGCAGAAATCCAACAGACAAGTGCCGCGCGTGTTACGCACTCCAAGTGTGTGGGGACCAATCACATCAGGATCATCTCGACTGGATCCAAGTTTAGCATTGAAATCACCAACAATAATAAGGATATCATCTTTTGATGATCTTGAGTGGATGAAAGACTCTAGTTGCTCATAGAAAGTATCCACCATGTCATCAGCTGCTGTAGATGTAGGGGCATAGACTGCTCCAAAGAGGAGGCAACCTTTCCTCAGTTTGACACAAACTGCCATAAGTCTGTCAGAGATGCATTCCACTAAAACCACGGCTTTCAGCGCTCTGCGAAGAGTAGAACACCTACACCAGCATAGTGGGTTTGTCCACCAGATAGAATAAGTCAACCATCAAGTCTGGTCTCTTGTCCAATGTTGTGGGTCTCAGCAAGCGCAATAAGATCGTAACTGTATGTTTTGAGAGTGGCTTCTAAATGTTCAGCAGCCAATGAGGTATTGAGTGTTGTTACATTTTAACTGCCGATAGTAAAATCAAGACGTTGTCGACCACAGGAACCATGTCGCCTCGGCTTCATACCCTCCTTTGCAGGCTTTAGATATGACGCGTCATTAGACAAAGGATGCGCATCAACAGCTTCTTCTTCCCGAGTAGCATTACAGACGGAGTGGTTGCTCGGGGGCCTCAAACCACCACGACATAACATATTGACATTATTGTGATTCATAACATATAGGAGTGTTTATTAGCTAAAGAACAGAGGGGGGCGCTATTCTTCACCTCTGGGTGCTTTTATCGAGGCATCAACTCTAGCTAGCTGGCCGTTGGCTCAAAAGGAGCTCATCCGCCCTTTGCAGGTATTGTATTTAATCCTACCGGGTTGCTAGCCACCCACCACACCCAAAAGGGGTGGGAGAGCCGGTTTAGTCGCCGACTACTCGACCATGAGACAGGTTGTACTGGATTACATGGTACCAGTAGCAGGAAAAACTGACCTGACTAACCTGTCTAGTATCACCATGGAATATTATCCACATTAGTTTTAGGTATAAAGAAAAGCTAGACCTTTTCCAAAAAGGATGTAAATTTTAGGAACAGAGTTTTTCAAGTCAAAAATTGTACAGTAAACAAATATAAGTTCTGAGGTTGTTGAAAAACCTGTCACAACATTAGGCTTGATATCCAACAATAGGCTTAATATGCAACAATAGGCTTGATATGCAACAATAGGCTCATTATACAACAATAGGCTTAATATGCAACAATAGGCTTATTATGTAACAATAGGCTTATTATGCAACGATAGGCTTATTAAGCAACAATAGGCTTATTATGCAACAATAGGCTTAACATGCAACAATAAGCTTAATATGCAACATTAGGCTTAATATGCAATATTAGGCTTTATATACAACAATAGGCTTATTATACAAGAATAGGTTTAATATGCAACAATAGGCTTAATATGCAAAATATTATTAATATGCAACAATAGGCTTATTATGTAACAATAGGCCCTAATATGCAATGATAGGCTTATCATGCAACAATAGGCTTATTATGCAACAATAGGTTTATTATGTAACATTATGCTTATAGGCAACACTAAGCTTACTATACAAAAATAAGCTTAATATGCAAAAATGGGCTTAATATGTAACAATAGGCCTAATATGTAACAATGGGCTTAATATGCAACAATAGGTCTAATAAGCAACAATAGGCTTAATATGCAATGATATGCTTTATATGCAACAACAGGCTTAATATGCAACAACAGGATTAATATGCAACAATAGGCTTAAAATGCAACAATAGGCTTAAAATGCAACAATAGGCTTAACATGCAACAATAGGTGGAATCTTTCACTTGTAATAGCAAACAGTTTTAGTGAGTTTTGTAATTGAAAGATTCAAATTTCAAGTGAGCTTATCAACTGGTAAGTTATTATAAGGGTTCAAACTTTTGTTCTTATTTTGTAAGATGGTTAATTCTGAATTATTTTAAGCTTCAGTTTCTCTGATAAAAGAAAGGGGAAACAACTTACAAGAAAATGAAAAAAAATGAAAAGTTCTTTTCTATGATTTCAAATGTAATCTGAAGTGATAGCATGATATAGGGTTGTGAGAATATGTAAATTCTGATTCAGTGAGTTGATAAATAGCTTGGTAAAGCCTTCAATGAGGTAAAAAAACATTATAATGCAAATGAAATATGACTGACCTGCATCTCTGCTTGCTGTGCTGAGCCTGCATCCAGTAGAGATAACAATTTCTTCAAATCTCTCCCAAAACCTTTCCCTGTCCATCTGCTTAAAAGAGGTCGAAGACCCCTGAAGAAACAAAACAGCATAAAGATGACCTTCATATTTCTCTCACAGTGTAACTATACCAAAATGTTATATACAACACTTACAAAAAGGAAATACAAGTAAAAACTTTACCCACACAAATTTCAAATCAGTTTCTCAAAAACAATTATGTTGAAAGTTACGTTAACAAGTTCCGAAAATAGCAACACATTGTTATGCACTCTGTATGGTATCGTCTGACTTAATTACGGTTTCTACCATTATGATGAATGCAAGGCAAGTAAAACATCAATACTTCTGTGCACTTGATGCCACAACAAAATTGAAACCATTTCCAAGACTATATAAGCAATTTTAAAAATTATGATACTACTTTTATGAATTTTGCATAAAAAATATAAGTTTATAGTAATATCAACATTGGAGTACTTCTGACATCAGTTATAGTGAGGAAAATATTATCACATGGTATCAAAACTTCATTTTATGCTAACAACATACACTTTAATGCTAATAGCCTACATTTTTTATGCTAACAACACTCACTTTTATGCTAATTGACTTCACTTTTATGCTATTATACTAATACATTATTATACTAACAAAAACCTTGACTCTTATGCTAAAAGCTAAGAACCCAAACTTTCTCGCTAATGACCTGCATTTAAATGCTAACACCCTACAATTTTATGCTTACAACATACACTATTATTCTAACATATGCTTTTATGCAAATGTCTGACACATGTATGCAAATGACTTGATTTGACTTACTTGTATCTTGAATACAGCAGTTTTATCAAGGGCCGATGTACATCAGCAATGTTGACCAACGACCTGGTGGCTGAAGCGCCCAATTCAGGATCACTGAAAGCAGACAGCTTGTAGATGACCTCATCCAATAGACTGTGCGTCACTTTTTCATCCAATGTGTCAATGACAGTTCTGATACAAAAAAAACTTAGGTTAGTACATGAAAACAGTTCTTTGGGTTAGAAATCAACATATTCAAAATCATCTCCTTACATGTACATTATCTTTCTTCAAAGTAGAATTGCCCAAAATCATTTTGATGTTTAACAGCATTAATTTGAATTGCGGAGTTTAAAAGAAATTTTAATACAAATTGTTAATGTAAACTTTAAACCACATAAAGAAGAGGAAGTATGAATGCAAGGTTTGATTCCTCACACACATGTAATGTGTGGGAAGGTTCCAACAAGTGAGGGAGAGGGGGGGGAACAGATTCCCCACCCATCCTAGCCCCACCTCCCCTTTTGGGTGGTAAAAAAATAAATGGTAATTAACAAGTTGATAATCCTATAAAAGGGTGTTAAATTAAGTGGGAAAAACCCACAACAGCCACATAATAACAGTAATGATTGATGTGATAGGTCTGGTTCTATTTAAATATTGTTTCCTTTGGCAATTACACTCACGTATTGACTCTGACTGCACTCTGAATCATGCCAAGAATGGATATACCTGTCTCCTTGTCATCTGTTATCAGCATTTGTAGTAGATAGTTTGAGCGAAGCACTAGGGATTACAGAGAAAATCTAAAATGCTAGTCCATAAATTTCATTGGATGTAAATTGGAAACACATGCATGACAACTACAAACTTTCAACAACTGATATTTGATGAAGGTGCCTTGTCCAAATTTGAAGAAAAGTGTATGAAAATGGTTGAGATAGCTATTTTACTTTTTGACATTTCAGATATATATTTCCATTTTACTGAGATAAATAATATATACATAATGGAGAGGTAGTCACATGTTTGATGCACTTATTCTAATAATTTGTCAAGACATTCACTTCTATACATTCAAAATGAATTTTCATGGTGCTTCTTGTCATTCTTGTAAACGTATTAATTGAACAAAAACCCTTAATATATATGACAGTCTCTTTAAAGTAATAATGTGGTCTTCTATCAAACCGTGTAAGTTTCTTTAATAAACTGATATTAATATCTTGATATCCGTAGAATTTCTACTCTTTATGTCACTCAAGTTATTTAAGAATATTTTTGAATAGTTTCATTTACCTAAACATGTGGGGGCAGAAGTATGCTCCACCCCACACTTTTCAGGGAAGAAAACCTCTTATTAGGCTTATTTGTACCCTCTGTGAAATGTATCAACCTTTTCAGACCTTGTTCTTCTCATTTATTCAATTACAATTTATAATACCTCGGTCTGATCCGGGGTATGATTTTAGTTTCCCCATTGATAATTATTTGTAATGACCACTCTGACACTTGACCGTAAAATGTAGCATTATATCGTATACACCACCGACATAGCGCTTGCATATGTGTAACATACAGCATGCAGTTAGTACGTGTACATGCAGAAGACAGGTCACTGCGCTGCGAGCAAATATGTACTGCCACGTACATTGTGTCTTAAATAACTTAATTGTCTATTCTTCTTTGTTAAAAAAAAAACTTCCCACATTTAATCAATGGTACAAAAATGAGACTTTTGAATAAGGGGGGTTAAGGTTTGTGGTGAATAAACTTTCAGCCCCCCTCCCCCTCCCTCAAGAAAGAATTGTACGTACACCGTTGATAAGAATAACAAAGGTTGAAAAGTCAAATATCTTGCATATTTACTAGGAGTCCATTGAGATCATTTTGTTGCCTTTAATTGGATTCAAACTATTTCTATTTTTCATGTGGTAGTTTTGAAACTTTCTAAGCAATTAGTGTGCCCCAGACCTAGCTTGATTTAATAGGGGACAGGGTGCTAAACTTGTTGAGGGGTAGATTAACATGCACGCGAAGCGCTGCGTCTTTTTGGCATGAAGTCCAAGGGCACCCTTAAGGATCAATACCCTGGTGAAGAAGCTCTGGGATTTTAAACTATTCTGATTAATAAGGACCAGTCATTAGCTAGCCAAACAGGATAATTTCTTACTATGCAATCATTTTGTGTTCTGTATCCATGTAAGGTATTTCATTTATCAAGTTAATTAAGAGTATTACGTTTAAAAAAAGAAAAGAATGTACGATTTTTTTTATATATTAAATCTTAAAGAATAATTTACATTTTTTCTCATGAGGGGCAGGGCGGACCCCACAGGGCAGGCCCACAGAGGGGCAGGCCGGCTGCCCCTGTGAAACAGCAAAGCTAGAGGTCTGTGCCCCATACAAAATTGAATCACAAGAACTATCAAAAATACCAACCATTTGTGGTTAGAAATATATGTCCACTAAACAACCACTTCAAGGCTTCCATAACTTCCTCAAAGAACTTAAGCAGATCTGATTTAGCTGATATGGTGCCTTCGGGTAACTTTGTGTATCGATGCTGAAGATTTCTACTCAGGATGAGAAGACGCTCCACAGCTTGAGGAAGGAAGATGGCATGAAATTCATAGGAATCAGGGGGGTCCAAACCTACAGCACAGTGACTGAAAGAGATAAGATTCTAAGCTTAAAGACTTTGAATTTCCAGATGTCTTTAGTCATTATTCTCCCAAATTATGAGTTTCTTATTCTGCAAAAACTGTTTCCTTGATTTTCCACCTATTTCTTTAACCATGCCGATGTCCTATCTTAAGAAGCTATAAATACATCTACTTATTTTTAATTTCTTAATATAAATACAGTAAGAATTGATTTACAGATATGAAGCTAATTCAGAACTAAGACACTAATATAAATAAAACTAAATACTTCAAATCATTCATTTTAGCCAAGCCTCTCATCGGCCTTCTGCAGTGCTAATAAGTAGAACATTCTACATACTGTAATACTTAATCAGGAAGGTTACCTTCCAGTAGAAGCTAGCATATTCATTTCTACATGTAATTTAACTAAAGTAATAACATACCTTGTTCACAAAAACAATAGAGCATCAGGTCAAGAATCAAATGAATGGAAAATATTCAGCTCATGCTTCTGTCACTGGGAGAATTTACAGTTACTTACAACTTCTCTCATCTTCACTGGTATGCGAGTTAACCATTTACCCAAGTTTCTATATTTCAAAGATTTAATGTTTGGTTTGTTGATGTTTAACATCACTGCATGCTGCTGAAAATACTAACTAATCTTTTTCACCATTTACTTTTCATTAACCTTTCTCGAAAGTCCTTTAAACAACAAACCTACTTTTGTTTTGCAACATCAACATGTTTCAAAAAAATACATGCAATCTTCACATTCAAATACAAAATTCATTCATTGCACAATTAGACATAACTGTACAATCAAATCAGACCGCATTTGATACCCACCCAGGGTGGACTGGCACATAGAAATCTACTGGTCAAAGTATATTCCGCGCAATAGACTACGAGAATGAACAATTTTAGCATTTAATAGTTATGGGGAAAAATTGAAGCCTCCAGCGCTAATCCCAGCAGCTCACGGGTCCAAGACCAGTGGACGGACCATACGGCCAGTCCGCCCCTGTACCCACACAAAAAGAAGACCATAGGACAGACCATATGGCCAGTCTGCTCCTGTACCCACTGCACCCACACAAAAAGAAGACCGGTGGACAGACCACACGGCCAGTCCGCCCCTGTACCCACACAAAAAGAAGACCGGTGGACAGACCATACGGCCAGTCCGCCCCTGTACCCACACAAAAAGAAGACCGGTGGACGGACCATATGGCCAGTCTGCCCCTGTACCCAGTGGATGGACCATACGGCCAGTCTGCCCCTGTACCCAGTGGACAGACCATATGCTCATTCCGCCCCTGTATCTAGTGGACAGACCATACGTCCAGTCCGCCCCTGTACCCGGTGCCAGTCCGCCCCTGTACCAACACAAAAAGAATCGAAAGAATAATGTAACAAGAGATGTTTACTTACACAAGTATTTTTGAGAGAGAAGCAGCTGTTTTCCATTTCCCTTGAATTTGGGAAAAATCTTGTTTCAGGGAAATCAGAACACCCTGCAGCAATTCAAACTTCCAGATCTCCTTCTTCACTTGTTCTGCTCTTTGTGAACCTGGTACCACTTTATCAAGAATTTCTGTTAAAAAAAAATGATTCAAGTTACAGTTCTCCAAACGGTGCAGATGCTCAGAAAAGACGGTTAAGCCCGCATACCTGTGATCAAAGTATATCAGGGCAGTCAGTTCCCAGAGTAGCATTAATGACGAAAGAACCTTCTTTGGGAGGAATGGTCCATCAATTATTCATGGGCATTGCACAAATCCCTCCATGCATATAATGAATAATTTATTTTTAGGGTCAGCCAAGGTCTAATCTGATCCAATTCACTGCAAAGCAGGCATGTGGTTTTACCCTCAAATGAATGACCTATTATGTACGGTGTTACTACCGTAGCTGGTTGCTAGCAAGTGAAGCATGCAGAGGCTATCAGGTTGAAAGGTGTGGATTACCAGAGTTGTGTATGGTGTAACAATAGCTGAATGCTAGCAATTGAGCTGTAAAGAGGCTCTCAGCTTAGAATAATGATACATTTATATAATGCAAAATCTGCAAGCATTCTAATGCACTTTACAATAAGATAAAGCTAAACAAAGGCAATACAAAAAAAAGTATGTTTTCAACTTAGACTTCAACAAACTAAGATTGTTAACTGAACGAATAGAAGCAGGCAGTTCATTCCAAAGGGCTGGACCTGCATAATAAAAGCCACGGTCACCTAATGATTTAAACTTAGTTCTGGGGACAAAAAGAAAGGGAAAATCATTAGAGCATAACGAATATCTATTGCTGTAAACGAGGCGAATGTGATCAGAAATATAACATGGGGCAACTTTATGTAGGGATTTAAAAACAAAAACAAGAAGTTAAAATTTAATACGAATTTCAACTGGAAGCCAGTGAAGGTAATTATGAAGGACTATTGAGGAGGCATCGTAGCAATTAACAACTAATTAACAACTTTCCAGGAGAGGCCCTTTAAAAGCATTATTGCGCTGCCGCATGAGCAACAACAAAACACAAGAAGAGCAATACAACTATTTTGAGCAGAATGTCTACCTGTCTACTGTATGTTAAAAATGTTGTTGAATGTTTCAAAGCAGCTTCATCTCTAACAACAGAACAAAAGATACTTGTTTTTGGGTGATTTCCATTTATCTGTGCATATAATTTTCATGATTTGCTTTAAAAACAGGATTCACATTGCTACTACAAAAATGTTTATTCAAAATAATGTTGAAACCAGGGGTGTAGGGTCCCCTGTCAAGGAACAAGACACAAAAAATTCACCCGACGTTTATGGTTGGCCGAAAGGGCCGTAATGTATTGCTTCAACGCTTTGTCAAAATCTCTACAACGCTTTGCCAAAACTTTGATACCGTTGTCAAAGTTTTGGCAATGCGTTGTAGAGATTTCGACAACGCATTAAAGCAGCATGTTATGGCCCTTTGGCCCCTTCGGCCAACTATAGACAGCTTTCCAACGTCAAAAGGACATCAATTTTCGACGTTTAACCGACATCCAACCAACGTCAATGTGACACCCGATTTCGATGTCTAACTGACGTCCAACCGATGTCAATGGGACGCCCGATTTCGATGTTCAAGCGACGTTTATGAACATCAAACCCATAAATGTCGCGGAGCATCATAGGCTATAACATAGCTGCATAAGACTTAAATAACTTCGTCAGGCTGTAAATCAGAAACGACAGCAATCAGTGAATGTCAGCCAACAAGAAAAAAACAAAAACAGATCAGTGGGGAAGTAAAAGGCCTGGAACGGGGCATATGATGAATAACTAACGTAACTTGCCTTCAAGTTGCCACTTCCATGATAGATTTTGCAAAAATATTGGCCTGAAATAACTTCACTTACAAATTTGTGTTCAAAAATAAACAAAACACTCTTCACAAAGATAAAAATGCAATTAACAGCTATATTTATTGGAACTTTGAAGGTAATATGCATTTAAACTTTGGAAAATCTACTTGGTGACTTTAAGGTCACCTTGCCTCTAAGTCGCCACTACATGTTATTCCAATGTGAGCAGGGAGTAAGTGATGAAATGTGCCTGTTTAAATTGGAAGGTCTTCAATGTTCTTTCAAAATAAAAACAAAGTTATTGACAGCCATTGTCAATTAAAAAAAGTTGAAATATTTATTAAAAAATAATAAAAATACTCAATTAATAAAGTTAATTCAATTTCAAAATAATGACACTACCCCCATTAACCTATGAAACACTACCCCCTTAACCTATAACATGCCACTCCTTTAGCCTATGAAATCCTACTGTTTTAACCTACAGTATGAAACCTACCCCTTTAACCTATGTCACCCCCTTAACCAATTTCCCCTACTCTTTTAACTTATATCTCTATCCTTTAATTCATGACTTGTTTCTTTGACATTTCCCCAGCGCTTTAACTCATAGCCCCTATCCCTTAACATGTAGAATGCATTTTGTAATACTGCCTTTAGACTTGGTCACCACTTTGTAGGAGGTCATCTGCCCTAACTTTGCCACCCCCATTACAGACTCTAGAAAAGCAATTTAGCACTATTCGGCATCATAGCAATGCTCGTTAGATAAAAAACTTACCAAAAATGACAATTGTGAAAGAGCGCCCTCTAATTGTGTAATTATGATGTACACAAGATGAGTCAAACAGTGAGTTGGCTGAATCAAATTTTGCGGTCTGTAAGGTATGTGATAGAATTTGAATCGCTTTAACTTCTCGCATATATAAAGTCACCTGCTAGTAGGTTACGTGTCACCAAATCCAAATTTGCTTCCTATTACCGTAGCACAGAACTAATTATTTGCCCCATTAAAGCCTATGATGAAACAGTCAAGTTTAGGGTCCTTTTTGTACCAGAATGTTATAGATTTGGGATCTTTTGTGATGTTTTCCAAAAATTACCATCTATTGTCTCTTGGATGAGGGTACTTTCAATAGAAGGTCACCAAAGGTTTGGCCCTTTTCTCAGGCTGAAGTGAAGAGGACACCATTCACACCAAATCACTCAAATTTTGGTGTGGATCCATGATGAAATAGTTCCCCATGAAACTTTTACTGAAACAAATCTCGTGAAGTTTGGATATGCATAGTCAAGTCCTATCCTTTCTCTACCATTCCTGATATTTTTAACTTCTCAACTTACTGTCCCATGAAATGGGATCTCTCGAAAATATTTTTATTAGCCTTTTCTCTGAGGGAGTGATACCTTATTAGTTCTGTGCTACAGTACATGTACTTTACGTTACGATAATCATTCCCAGAGTGGAGAAATGCATGAGGAAACAGATCAATCAAAGCAGATCGGTGGCGACTTAAAAGCAGGCCAGACACATAGCTTGATTTAAAAAGGGGCAGGGTGCTAGACTTTTTGAGGAGCACATTAATGCGTATGCAAAGCGTTGCATCTTTTTAGCATGGAGTCCAGAGGCCCACCTTAAGACTCAATCCCCTGGTGAAGAAGCTCTGGGATTTTAGCTACAATCATACATCTCATAATGAAACTATTCTGATTGATAAGGACAATTCATGAGCCAAACAGGACAATTGCTTACTATGCTCAGTGCTATCATTCTGTGTTCTGTATCCATGTAGGTATTTCATAATTATTTTTTTTAAATTTCAAATCTAAACAAAAAAAACTGTTTATTTTCTCTTGAGTGGTAGGGCGGACCCCAGGGGGAAGAGCGGTCCCCCGGGGACGCAGAGCCGTCCCACGAAGGGGCGGGGTGGGCCGCTCGTGTGAAACAGCAAATCTAGGGGACTGAGGCTACATGTATGTTAAGCCTACCCTAGGATTTTTCCATTTAATTTTTCGCGCAACTCGAGCAAAAGACGTTTTATTTTAAAATGTAAAGGACTAGGCTACGTTACCTTGTAAAGCTAAGAGAAGAATTGGTACATTTCGATCTGCTGTTTCTGCAACTTGAGCTGCTAAATTCTCTACAAGTTTATCTTCATTTCGACGATCCATTTTCGGTCTCTGTCCGCTGCAAGTTGTAATTTGTAGGCTAACTGCGCACTTACTGTATGCATATCTGTGCTTCCAATTTGCAAAACCCAGTGGTTATTCGTAAGGCAGTGATTGCGGGCCCTATAGATAAAATAAAAACTTAAAAGCTATTCATAAGGCAGTCACTAATGATTATGCAAATATTTAATAACTATTCGTAAGGCAATAACTATTCGTAAGGCAATGCCTTACAAAAACTTTGGGCGACTTGCGTAAGGGGCACGATACGCTTTGCCCCTGGAAAATGAAGAAGAAAAAAAAACCGATTTCTAGGCTTTTGCCACCCATTAGACAAAATTGTTCCTTTCTTGTCCCAATCTGAATCTTAATCTGAATCGGTTAAGTCGGCAGAGATCCTTCAAGAGGACATGAACGCCAACCGAGCGTAAAAAGTATGAGTAAAAAAAATATTAAAAAATATTTAAAAAAACTAGTTAGCAATACAAGTGTTAGTAAGTTTAGCTTTGAAACAGTTGAGACTTGGTTCATGTGCAATGTCTGAGAGTAAAGCATTCCAATCCTTTAGTGTGTGAGGGAGAAAGCATGTTTATATACATTCTTTTTAGCATAGGCAACCTGGAAATTAAGGTCATGATTATTTCTTGTATTAGTTCTGACGGCGGAGATAAGTTCATCTTTACTGATAGCGACAAGATTGTTATCGATTGTATATAGCATATGTAGCCGGGTGTTGTATCTTCTTGTTTTTAGCAGGGGCCAATCTAATTTATGAAGCATGTTTTTTACACTAGATTTATAAGAGTAGTCTGCCATACAGAACCTGGCTGCTCTCCTTTAAATAGATTCAAACTCCCGGCGCCGCCACTGCGTAAGGCAGCCATACGAATGAGCAATACAATCGTGTAAATGCTTTTCGTTGGGAGGCTCTTAAGTCAGTTATTGTGCTTCGCTGAATTTTGGTGCGTACAGCCAGACCTGGATCTGTCACCCGCAAAAACTGACAAACAACTTAAGCTTGAACCCCACCGCGGGGTCAAATCGTAACTTTTGGAGCTCGCGTTTTAAAAATCTCGAACACTTCGTTTCTTAAGAAGGTCAAATGAAAACAATCTGAATAGATAGAGCAAGTAAAAAAAGAAAAATCCACGCCGAAGTCTAGTCTGCATATCTGGTATATCCATTAAAAGTGTTTCATCTACTTTAACATCACCAGGCAACCCAATCCAAGTAAGGGAGAATATTTTGAAGAATATTTTCAAATTTGGGATGGTATAATTTTTTGGGGAGTGCTTAGAAAACCAGGGCAGTGACCAGTGGTCGGAATACACAGCAAAATTGGGCTGGTTATAGATAGGGCCAGGAGATAGAAATATGATGGTGGGGTGTAAACAGTGGCATATCAATAGAGGGCAAAACCATAAAAATCCGAATCCAATTTATTAACCTTTCCCCCCCCCCCCCCCCTCCCCTCTCTTCCCCTTCCTTCGTTACCGGAAATTTAAATGAAAAGTCCATTTTAAGGGAGAATGTCATATATTTTTTTGAAAAACCTTGAAAATTTTGGGGGAAATGGCCGAATATTTTGAGGAAAAATTTCTGATATTGTTGAGGAAAAATTTCTGATATTGTTGAGGAAATAGTTGGATTTTGCGGAAATACTTTTTATATTTTGAGGAAAAAGTCTGATAGTTTGGGGAAAAACTTTGGATATTTTGAAGAAAAAACTGCGGGAATTTGGAGAAAATATTTCGGAAATTTTGAGGAAAAGCCGGATTTTTTTAGAAAAAGGGGAGAAGCACCAAAAAATCTTTGTCTGGGCAACTGAACAAAAGTACAAGTGGGCTTAGCCTACAATATCGCCTGCTAGATAGTAATAAATGATTGAAGTCACTTGTAAATCTATGTATTTATCCTTTTCTTAATGAAATTTAAATGTTTAGAATATCACCTGTTGTATAGCTGTAGTATTCACGGGCGATTTTCTATAGGAGCAGGGATGCAATTGCCTCCAATGATTTGCAAGTCATTGGTCTTTTTTGTTGTAATAAAGGGAACAAACATGCTAGTAAATTATAAGCTTAATCAAAATAATGTTCATTTCTTGCCCCAAGCATTTTATGGCGTGGTGGTGGGTCATATTTCATTAGGGGGAGGGGGAGGGTAAAGGCATTTTGGTGTTCCTCCAAAAAAACTGCTCCAAAGAGTTTGAATGCGTTGGGAGCCTTATCTATAATTATGCAGGCCTAAATTGGTAAGCACCGTTTCATGGCAGATAAATTCATTGAATCAATTAGTTGACGGCAATAAATCTAACATTTCATTTCTCCAAGGTGAGTGGCACCACCGACAGAGCATATACATTTCGGGCGTGTTTGCTAATATAACTAATTGATCATTTTCATGTATGCTCATGGCGTTACTGCGCACGCTATGTATGTGCGGAAGACGACGTGGGGTATCAAAAATGTTTCCCATAATTTTGACGTCTCTTTGAATTGGCGGCGCCCTCTCAGAAAGCTTCATTGGCTAGGGATGTATTTTCCACCCTGCTCTCCCTTCCTGCCACCATGACACGATAGGGGCCTCGGGGCCTATGATTATTTGTTTAAATGAATTTCTTTCTCTCTGAAAATTGGGGCTGAAGTATATCCCCCCCCCCCTCCCCCTTACTATTTTGAGGGAGGAATTAGCCCACAGGTTCACAAACCACACTTCATATGCAAATGGACTGACTTGCAGAAGTAGCTTTGCATACGAGTATCATTAATGAGCGCACACTGCAACTGCATGTTTAGATTATATGGGGTCAAATATGCAGTGGCGGCGCTACGGGGGCATGGGAGTCATTTTCCACCACGAGAGCGTTTTGCCCAACCCCCACTTTCCCCTCCCACAGAAAAGTTTTTAAAGTGACATATTTTGTTCGATTTATAGGCCTCTGCCCTCTCCCATGAGAGCTTGAGAGATTCATTTAAACAATTAAAATTGGCAGTCCTATCTAATATTCTTTTTAGATCCATCACTGAGTTGTATGATTGTGGTTGTATGACTGTAGACTTTGTAGTTGTATGATTGTATAATTACCTTAGGCTTAATATTTTGTTCTCTACGCAGACTACGCTGACAGCCTGGACTGGACATGTTTTTACCCAGCTGACGTTAGCATTATATTTTGCTAGCCTGCTATTTATTCAGTTATTGAAGTATATTTTCAGCATCATGTTTTGTTGACAATCATTTCTAACGCCTGTGAAGGTGGGTGCTTCGGCTGCTCGGTGCGCGACCTGATATTAAAGATATTACATTTCACATTGATAAAAAGGTCTTTCCCACTATCCCAAAATCAGGCTTGTGCCGCTTAAACCGGAGCACCATGGGGTAGAGTATTTAAAAACCTTTCCATCAATATGAAATTTGACATCTGTTTAACCCGTTTGAGATAGCGCACCGAGGCGTTAAAGAACGTTACGCCCTTGTCGTTACCGTTTATATTGGAGGCTTTGTGCCGCTTAACACGGAACACCATTAGGAAAAGTGCGAAAAGACCATATGACATGAAATGAAGTATTTGTTCACCCATTTCAGGCGGCGCACTGATGTGTTGAGTTTTGTGCTCCTATAATAACAGTTGCGGCCAAACGAATGAATGCCCTAACGAAGCTTTGTGCTACTTAACACAGAGTTTCGTTGGGTAGAGTGTGAAAAGACTACTTTTCATCGAAATTAAATTTGATATCTGTTCACCTGTTTCAGATCATCGGGCACACTGAAGTGTTGAACTTTGCGCCCTACAGTTTAGGGGTAAAATAGCGGCAAAACAAATAACGCCAAAATCAGGCTTTGTACCTTTTAACACGGAACACTATGGATAGAATATGAAATAAGATTGTCAACGATATGAAATTTGATATTTTTTCATCCCGGCGTTTCAAATGGCGCCCTATTATTACAGTCTATGAAAACAATGCTTTGTGCCGTTTAACACGGATCATTATGGGGTAGAATATAAAAAGAGCTTTTGAATTAAATATCTTTTCACCCATCAGCCCATTTCAAGTGGCGCACTGATTATTCGCCATATGCTGTCCCTATGAACTGAAACAAAAGCTTTTTTGAAGTCGATGAAGTTTACGTACAGTGTTGGTTGCCACTCGTTAACTTGTTCAATTATGTTCCGTATGAAAAATATTTGTTCTGACGTGTTCCTTTCTTTTCGAAAACCTGCTTGTTCCTTTCTAAGTTTTGCATCCATTCCTGATCATTCTTTCTATAATCACTTTGCTCAGGATTTTGCTGGCAATTGATAGGATGTTATGCCTCTCCAGTCTTTGCATTGTTTGAGGTTCCTTTTCTTTGGTATTTTTGCTATCATTTTATTAAGTCGAACCCTGTCTAACAGTTCTTTCACTTAGTCAGTTGCAAATTCTATATCTGCTTTTAAAAGTTCTGCTGTGATTGATGAAACTATTCCAGGTGACATTCCATTCTTCAACTGCTTAATAGCATTCCTGATTTCAATTTTCTGGTTCGTTAATATCAATCTCAACTATTAGCTCTCCCTCTCCATCACCATCTGTAATTGGCTGTCCTAGTTCTTCTGTATTAAGCACTTGCTTGAAGTGTTCGCCCCATCTTTATAATACATTTTTTTTATCACGAATTAAGTTTCCATTTTCATCCGTAATTGCTATGTTTTGTTTTGGCCTTGGCAAAGTACCTTTGTCAGCCCATATAACTTGTCCATGTGCTGCAGCTTCTGCTTGTGTTGCAATATCTTTCAACCACTGTCTTTTCTGATTTGTCTCTTTACTCTTCTATCTTTTTTTCTATACTCTTCTATTATTCTTCCTTTTATTCTTTCTGATTGTGTTCCAAAAATCTTCTTGTTAGCTTAAGCTCTTTGATCAATCAGCATCCATGTTTCTTGGCTTATCCGAGGTTTTCTTGCCCTCTCCTTTCTCCCAAGCACTTCCTCTGCCTGTCTGTCTGTATGTAGCTCATCTTCAGAAAAGAGTCTTTAAACGATATGAAATTTATTATCTTTTCACCTGTTTTAGGGAGCGCACTGAGGCGTCGAACTTTGCGCCCCTATTATTAACCGTTTATGTTACGGGTTGAATAGTGTCCAGAGAGACTTTGTACCGCTTAACACGGGTCACTATTGGAGTCTGAAAGAGTTTTTCAACGATATGTAACCTAAATCTTTTAATCTGTTTTAAGTGGCGCACTGGGGCCTTGAACTTTGCGCCCCAATTATAAACGTTTATGTCATGGGTTGAATAACATAACATAACAAGATTACGGGCTAAAAAAGGTTAGTCACCCCATAAAAAGTCCAAACTAACACCACCACCACCAAAAAAAAAAAATTCAAAGACGCCCAGAGTTAGTAAAGAACTTATCAATTTCATGGGGTGATTGACCCTTCTTAGCCTGTCATCTTGTTATGCTATGTTAAGTTATGTTATCAATGTTATGTTATCAATGTTATGTTATTAACTTATCAATAGCGCCTCAGCGAGGCTTTGTGCCGCTGAAATAACACAGATCACCATGGGATGGAGTGTAAAAAGACTTTTTCATAGATTTGAAATTTACTATTTGTTGGCCGTTTCAGGTATCGCACTGGCGGTGTTGAACTTTGCGCACCTGAATAGCGCAAAAAAGAGGTTTAATGCCGATTAACACGGAGTACCGTGGGGCAGAGTTGGGAAAGACCTTTTTATGGATATGACATTTAATACCTTTTAACCACATTCATGTTACGCACCGAGGCGTCGAAGTAAATTTCACCTTTCCAGGCGTTTAAAAAAATTGGCAACAAAACACGATGCTGAAAATGTAATGCCGGAGAGCATGACGTCATATCTAGGTACGGCGCTCGGTTTGCAGAAGGTACTGTACATGGCGACTAACAAGTGATGTTGGTGAAAAATTATTCTTTTTACTGCTTTTCTCATGCTTTTTGAATTCCATATTAATATTTCTCCAAGTCTTAAACAAAGGGAACATACTAGAGGATTTTAAAATTGCTTATAGATTACCTTTCTAGGTGGAAATGAATGACGGAAAATGCCCCAACTTATATAAGCCTAAGAAATACTCGTAAAACTAGTATGCGGCGGTACTATGATTATCAAGTCAATGTAGCCCAATTTAGCCAGGCCCATTTCTAGTACTAGGATACGCCCTGTAGTACCGTCGGACTGATGCTAGCCGTTTTATGCACTTGTCAGTTGTATGACTTACCCCTGCTACCCCCGACAACGTCAGTCAAAGGTGAGTGATTGACATGAGTCATTGTTGAAATCCACAATCTTGAATTTGTAACTAATGAGAAGGATCTGGGAGTAACTTTTGACTCCAAGCTTACTTTTGAAGCTCACATCAACGAGAAAGTCAATAAGGCAAATATGATACTTGGATTCATCCGTAGATCATTCCTATATCTTGACAAAACCTCTCTAGTCCAACTACAAGGCATTCGTAAGACGTCATCTGGAATTTTTAAACTGTCTGGCACCCAACAAAGAAAAACACATTAAGTTGATCGAAAATGTTAAAAGGAGAGCCACCAAACTTATTTCACATTTGCGTAATCTGCCATATCTTGACAGGCTTAATAATCTGAATCTACCAACATTAACTTACACTGTTACAGAAGAGCAAGAGGTGATATGATTGAAGTACAGTATATGGTCTCACATATATATGATACAAGAGTTGCAAATTTATTACCTATTCATAATAATACTAGAACAAGAGGTTCTGAAAATGGGAAAATTCTCAATCACGTTCAGTCATCAGCGTTCGACATAAGTTTTTCTCCAATCGGATTTGCAAATTATAGAATATTTACCAAAGGAGGTTGTGGAAGCACGCAATCTAAATTTCTTTAAGAACAGGCTGGATAAGCACTGGTGTAATAGGGCTTTTCGCTTTCACTTCAAGGGCAAGAGCCACGAATCACTTGACACTTCTAGGTCTAGAATTTCAGGCTACTATCCTTTTGTCCCAGAAACATCATAGGTAGGTAAGAAATAGTGACTCACATGTGCATCATAATGTACCAAATTTCAGTCACCAGAATGACTCTGGGGCACAGGTGTTCCTAGCATTATTGCAACTATATATTCATTACATATATATAAGAAGGTAGGTCACCTACCGCGACTTTCAAACCATATGAAAATTCCTTTTTTTGACCACTCACGAATCTGAATCACATTTTTTTTACTTATCTCACATTTGACGGAGACTCCCTTCTTTATTTTTAAGCCACGGTATTTGTAATTTTTTTCCAATGACATGTACAAACAATGAATTTTCTATAAAAATTCCGCCCCATTACTCACTAAATGCCCGACAATTTGCTGCCAACCAAAGAAATGTCCACGATGACATCAGGAAGAAGCAGCACTTCAGTATTATTTTGACAAGAATAAACAGGTGAAGATTATGATGGCATCATGGTGAACACATGAAATTTGATCCGATTGGTCAAAAGTGGAAAAGAGCCACTATTAACATTAACAATCCAAGGACGAACTTTGAAAAGCGTATGTGAACTCCAGAGAGCAACAAGCAATTGTCACCTGGTAAATTAATATGTTGTTTACTGTTAGTTAGTATATAAGAAGTTTAAGATATATTTGTCTAAAATAAAGTGTAACACCTTACTTCCTTGTAATCTAAATGAGTAATAGATACAGCCTACAATTATTGGTGTCGCTTACTGCACACACCAATTCAAATTATTTTTTTGATAGACCTATGATAGACTCATATAAGCTACCTATACAGAATTGAAGGCCCATTCTATTTTTCTTTTTTGGTGAGTTCAACATATGATTGAACAGGTGGGACCTATTGAAAAGATTTTTGGTGGGCCCTATACTCATAAATGACTGGGTCCTTTTGTAAATATGAATTATGACATCCGTCGTTATTGACAGTCAGGAAATTAAGCATGGCTTTGCATACCAAATTGTAACTTTGATTTTTGTTTCTCTCATAGTTATTTGTACTCTCTTTTTCGAAATGATTTTTAGAGCATGCACTTTATTTTCCACACCATCGAGCCTTATGATTAAGCCTTTGCTATGTAGGCAATGATACCGGGACCACAGGAACAAGGGGGCCACTTAACCTTGTCATAGAGTAAGGTGGGAAGGAGGTGCTCATTTGAAACTTGAGGATGAACCGGGGCAGGAGGTGCCCTTTTGAAAGTTTTAAGAAATCATTCTTGTCATATTTGAAGTTTGAAAATGAATAGAAATACACATAGTACTCAGAAGATGTAACATACATTTAGTATTTATTTAACAGAATTAAAAAATGATATTTTCCATGGGCTGTGAGGACCGTGGTGGACGTGAGAGCTGTGGTGAGAAGGGAATGGTTGCCAATAATTTTCAAAAGTAGGCCTAGGCCTTATACCTATTTGCCCAATGGGCAATTGCCAA
The DNA here is from genome assembly GCA_020152595.1 of Chiridota heheva. Classification (NCBI taxonomy): domain Eukaryota; kingdom Metazoa; phylum Echinodermata; class Holothuroidea; order Apodida; family Chiridotidae; genus Chiridota; species Chiridota heheva. The sequence continues at coordinate 1,061,697 of JAIGNY010002198.1, forward strand.
CATTGGTCCTGACTCCTCATTCTAAAACCCATTCCGGGATTTTCCCTCCAAAAGTAGGTGTGTCAAAAGTGTGTGTGTTGGGGGGGATTATAAGATTATGTTAAGATACAAAACATCTACCTTTAATCTAAGTATAGATTTGGTAGAAAGTGGGGCAAGTTCCACTTCCTCCCCCAAATCCCGCCTACAGGAGGCCAGTAGGAACGTCCCCCCTCTCCACTTTTTCAAAACCGAACAAAAGTGCCCATTTTTCAAAAAGAAAGTGTCCCTCAATTAATGTCAAACAAGTGCCCTCATTTCATTTTCTGCCCCCATGCCCAGAGCTCCTTCCGACATCCCTGTATATAGAGTTTTCTGCCCATGTGTTGAGGCCTATATACTATTGAAAAGTACAATGTCATTAAGATATATTGATACAAAATGGGAAAATATATGTATGCCTCTACTGTAAACTTGGGGGAACATAACAAAATTGCAAGAAAGTGTCGTCAGTTCTTGCTCTGACAGTCTGCCGGTATCCCAAAAGTGGAAAAGGCTCTCCTAAACCATATGTAATCTGCCGATTGTTGGGTTTGTCATCTGGAAATGAATTTTCCTGTATTTTAACTTCTGTTAGCATGTGCCAAATTATTTTAACATCAATGAAATAGAAACAATTCGATTATGAAGTTTGATGACCTTTGTCACTGCACACAGTTTGATGTGCATTTTTTACAAGGCTCCAATTGCATGGGGGTGGCGTAAGCTCATAATACTTATCCATACATTGGTCAAATGAGACAAATTTACCCAAAAAGTGTACTTTTCCTGCCTGTACGAATGACAGACTGACAGATATTCTCCAATCATTCTCTTGGGCCTAAGTAAGTACATCTAACAAACTTTCACAGAAGTTATTTAATGTCATATCAATAATAGCTTGTTATCATATCCCTATGTTTCCTTGTGCCCATTTATGACCAGAAGCTAGGTTGCCTTTGTGCATATCCATATAGCAATGAAGAAAGAGATCTTTGTGGCCTTCTTTTAAAAAAAAAAATTAGTACAAGATGTTGCTGGTCCATATTTATACAAATTCCTTTGTAAACTCCCTGAAAAAGAAGCACTTATCCTCCAATATAATGTCTTTAATTTTTGTACATGTAATCCCTCTTTCATCCGAATTGAATGTCTGAATTTTATGAAACAAATGTTTCCTTAACCCAGACCCCTTATCAACACATGAATCTTTATCTGATAATGATACATACCAGGTTCATTCTTGTCAAAATAAAATCCTGAACAAACTCCACACGCTTTTCTCCCTAGGAAAACAAATTTCCTTTTTCTGGATTCCCAGCCATGTTGGTATCTCTGGCAACGACAGAGCTACCATCAAAGCTCTGTCAAATTACATCTCTCCTTTTCCTATTCCACACTCGGACCTCTTGTCTCTCCATCTCCAACTACGTCAACAAAACCTGGCAAAACTCCTGGAATTACGGGCCCAGTAATAAACTTCACACCATCATACCCAAAGTCGGGACCAACACTCCTCTGCACAGTTGCAACTGGCATTTGCTTTGGCCACTCCTCTTTTACTCACTCCCTTCTCTTATCCGGCTCTCCTGCCCCTCTCTGCCCCACTTGCAACATCGATCTCTCCATCAAGCATATTTTCTTAACCTGTCCCCTATACCAGAACTCTAGATCTCTTCTCTCCTCATTGTCCTCAATCTCGGACCTATTCGAAAACAATTCTTCCTCAAACATCATTAACTTCCTCCACAACAACATCCTTTTCCACCACATACATGTATAATCTCCTCCCCTTTTACACCTAACCTTACACACCCCTTTCTTTTCACCTAAATATTTTTCCCACATTCAATTTATCTCCCTTACAAACCTTCTATCTCCTTACTATCCTTACTCTTACACCATTATCTAGTAACACCCTCTTGGCACATTTGACTCTGACTGTCAGGGTGCCATTAAACATCAACAAACCAAACCATTGTCAAAATAATACTAAAGTGCTGCTTCTTCCTGACGTCATCGTGGACATTTCTTTGGTTTGCAGCAATTTGTCAGGCATTTATCATGTAATGGTGCAGAATTTTTATAGAAAATTTATCGTTTGTACATCTCATCTGAAAAAAATAACAAATACTGTGGCTTATAAATGAAGAAGCTAGCAAATGTGAGTTGAGTAAAAAAATGTTACTAAGATTCGCGAGTGGGTAAAAAAAGGAATGTTTATATACGGTTCGAAAGCTGCAGTAGGAGGTGACCTACAGTACCTTGTTATATATATGTAGATTAGTATATAGGTTGCCATAACGCTAGGAACACCTGTGCTCCGGGGTGGGTCAATTGACTTCAGACCCATTGACTTTGTACAGAGGTGATTGATTTGAGGTAAGTCATTTCACAAAAAATTGTCAGTCAGCTAAGTGACTAGTTATGGAATCTTGTACCATTGTTTGGCCATAAATTCTTTCACTTTAACCCGTTTCTGCATGCTGACATTGAGTGATTGCTGTTGTTTACTGATCTACATCCTCACGAAGGTTATGGTTTTTTCCTGTGTACGCCATTGGAGATGAAAGACAAACTTTTGGGGATTTACGCTTTAACTTTATGCAACTTCCTTGAGAATATTCTACACTAAAATATTAAAAATCTGTTATCACTAGGTCACAAGGAGTTTATTGTTTATCCACAAAATAAACCTGTATGAAACTTACTTGGAAATGGTAGGATTTATTTATTTTGTTTTGAGTCTTCTGTTCACACCAAGCCTGACTACGGCAATATAGTCTACTGTGTCGCTCACAATTCTTACCTCAATCACATCAACACCATCCAAAATGAAGGCCTCAGGCTATGTCTGGGTGCCTATAGGACCTCCCCAATCACCAACCTTCATGTTAAAGCCAACAAACCCCCTTTCCTGCTAAGGTGTAGAAAGCTTAGCCTCTCCAATGCTTTTAGATACCCCAATTTCTCCACCCTCTTTGATAAGACTAAAACCCTATCACCTCCCTTCAGCTTACGCATCAAATCAGACCTCTTCCATCTCCGCATCAATCCCACCACTCTCAACACTTTCACCTGGCCCAATTTTTCTCCCTGGGCCACCCCCCTCCCTACTATCCACCTGGACCTCTCCATTCATCACAAAACCCAAACCCACCCTAACCTCTTCATCAACCTCCACAACCAAATCAAAGACCAACTCTCAAACTATACCTCCATCTATACTGATGGCTCTAAGGAGGGCGACAAGACAGCTGCTGCTGCCGTCATCCAAGACATCACCCTCAGAAGCAGGCTTCCCGACTACTCATCCATCTTCTCGGCCAAGGCCATCCTCCTTGCCCTCAACTTTATTGAATATTCTTTGCTCAGCCACTTTGCCATCATCTCTGACTCCAAGGCTGTCTTTACTTTTACTCAATGTTAAATGGGATAACCTCACATCTCACCTCATCCTCCGTAAACTCTTTTCGCTTCCCCCCCCCCCCCCTCTCTCCATAGGAAACATATTCTTTTCTTCTGGATACCCAGCCATGTTGGCATCCCTGGCAATGATAGGGCTGATGCAGCTGCTAAGCTTGCCCTCACCCTTCCCCCTACCTCTTTTCCCCAAAACCCTTTCTGACATCAAACCTCTTATCACTTCCCTTGTTCGTGGCCGCTGGCAAACCTCATGGGACTCCCAAGTTGGTAACAAACTCCACGTCATCCAGCCCACCATTCTGATCAAACCCACTACTCACAACCTATCTCGTGTCGACAACGTCCACATTACCGGCCTTAGAATAGGTCACACCCACCTCACTCACTCTAACCTCCTTACTAACTCCCCCCAACCCCTCTGCAACAATTGCCATTGCACCCTCACAATCCATCACGTTCTCCTTGCTTGCCCCCTGTACAACCTTCCCAGAGCTTTCCTTGCTCCCCACAACCTAATTGCTGAGTTCTTTCAGAAAAATCCTCTGCATAAACTTATCTCCTTCCTTCATTATGCTTCCCTCTACAACCATATTTAATTCTCCTCTTCCACCCCCTCTCTACTTCATTTTTGTTTCAACCATGCACCTCCTCTCTCGATCACAGCTTTTTAAACTTTTGTTCTTGAATTTCTCTCATTCTCCCCCTGTTTCCTTTCCTTTATACCTATAGAATGATCTGACCTCTCAGGCAAAATTTGACCCTCATTGTCGTGGTGTCGTTAAGCCCTCATCAAAGAAACAAACAATTCCTTACCTATCATTTGCACAGAATGAAGCAAAATCATGACAAAGTTTTTATTCCAAAATGATGTGACACAAAGTTTTAACAGAATGTTTTGTTAATTTCATGTGTACACAAAAAAATTCTTGACCCTTACAACAGAAAAAAACAAGAAATCTTGAGGTAGGTTATGAAGAAATACAAAGCATTCCAACATCCTGCTGTGTTGATGACATGATAATCTGCATGTTTTGAAAGCAAAATGGCAGCTCCCATAGTACTATATAGTAGTAGATTTAAAGTTTTTAATAATTATACAAATTGTGTTAGATTGCTTAAGGGGGTATGCAACTTGGGTCAGAAAAATTGGTTATTTTTAATTCTATCATATGAAATAAGGATTATGTCAGACTTTATGTCTTCTTTAATTCTCTTGCATGACACTTTTTTTTAGGTGTTTATTGATTGTTATCTAATGAGTGAAAACTTGATAGAATTGTCAATTCAGCATTCGTTTGAATCGTTTTGCATAGTATTGAGACAAAAAGGCATTAGGGTTCTGACTTGTTTTACTTAGTTTACTTGTGGAGACTAGATGTATGAATTTATGATACATGTCCTTTTTGGATATTTAAGGTTTGGAGGAGGAACACAAATGTAACACTTCATTTTTTTTATTTGACTCTTTTTAGATCAACAAGAAATAAATTTGAAGACCCCCTATCTTGCAGGAGTGAGGATATTAGCAGTACGAGAGAGGCAAGGAACAGGTATTAATTAAGTTTTGATTATCCCCTCACAACAAAGTTGGTGAAGACAGGATATAGCATCTTTACCGTTCATTTGTCCATTCGTCAACATCCATTGTCCGTCCGACCTCATGCATTGTTCAGCTACTGGCACATGCCTCCCAATGCTAAAAATTTCAAAAAAAAGTTGTATGGAATGTTTTAAAATATATTTCCATAAACTAGTTTTAGTGTGTATTTGAAAAGATTTTTAAGCAATTTCCTGCCTCCAAAACCACGCCCTAAAGCAGGCCCCTCAAACCCTACGCCATTGTGGCACATGCTTCATGTATGCAATACCGCCATGTAGCCACCTCTCCCCTCCTACCCCCTTCCCCCCTGTAATGGGTTATATTGTTATTATAATTATTAGTGAATCTGGTACAACCCTGATAATCAAGGCATAGCAACTCAAATAACTTATGAATATTTATTATTTGTGAATGAAGCACAATTGATGCACATGAATAATTAATTGGATGAACGTTGATGATTGTTTTGAGTAATAACATGCACGTCTTGTGTATAGTGCGTAGTGAAACGTTGATGAATTTTTGAGTAATAACACACATGTCTTGTATACAGTGTGTACCGTTTACGCGAAGATAAGAATTTGGTTATTTTTAAAGTCGGTTTATATTAGGACTCTAGACGAGACGGTGAATTCAAAGAGTAGTTATAGAATTATTTTACCTTGCTTAATTGTTTTGTTTGACAGTTGGAGACTAAGAGAAGTATCCAAGACTATAATTTGATGAAACTAACTTGAGAGCCTTACCATGTATTTCTTACGCTAAAGTAATAGTTTTGTTACTTACTCGATGGGATTCGAAGAACGACAGTGTTATTAACCGAACTTGCTTGAGGTTGGAGCTAAACCCCTGGAAAGATACAAGATACCCCCCAATAAATATGTTTTGGCGGCACCACTGAACATAATAGACTTAAATTCCTAATTAATCTGCAATTAATTTTCATTCTGATGTGGTAGAAAGATCAGCCCTATCTGGTTTATAAAGAAAAATATAAAGTTGATCATATTTTTATGGAAAGTTTTAAATTTAATTAGGGCATTAATGTCTTTCTGTTATGTAGATTATCAGGAGGTAATTGATAGGGATCTGTGGTGCAATGGAGTGAGTGAAGAATATAAGGAAGGTTGAATGACTTGGTTAATAGTATATAGTGGGTGGCAAAAGGTGGGTATGATTGAGTTGGGGTGGTATGTGAATGGAGGATGGTAGGTGAATGGGGATGGTAGGTAAGTAGGTAAGCAGGCATGGGATGGTGGGATGTCATCTTAATTGCAGGTGTGATGGCACATTATTCATGAGGTGGAACGGCATCTGGACATGATTTCCTGTATGGAGGGATGTAGGATGGGATGGCTTATGAAAAATAGGGTGGATCCATATGAGACAGATAGTGGAAGGTGTGTTATTAGCCGCAAGAGGATTTGTATCGTTTGCGATGTCTGGTTTCAAAAATACAAGATAAAGACAATGGGCATACAATCTGTGTAGCAGAAACTTGTATGAGCTATCTATTTGATTTTTCTCAATTTATATTTGGTGGAGGCCTCCCTATATGTTACTGCAAAGGACAAGTGATACATAGCGCAAAGTTACTTACTGTACCTTGTTTTAAGATCTATTTGATATCAAAATAGGTAAATGCCTAATCAAAATCATGAAATTGCTTAAAAATCATGTGCAACGAGAGCGGCGTGACTTCTGTTTCTTTTCTCTATAACTATTTCTTTCCGTTTCATTTCACCTCGCACTTTACCACCTAAATTTTGTTTTATATCTCCATTTTTTCTCTGTGGATGGGCTTTTGGTTTCGGTAAGATCATTTCTTTAGTTTTTTCCCCTTCCGTTCTGACCAGACTTTCGCGCCTTATTGTTAGTAGTACAGCGGTTCTCTAATAGTAGTTCCACGATTTTTGTTTCTAGTTGCCTCGGGTCTCTCGGTTTTGGTTTTTTTTTTCTTCATTATGACAAAACGCTTCTGCCTTGACCTTGACCCTCCCTCCCCTCTCCGTGACCCACCTACTACCTCTATTGACCATTATTCAGCCCCATTCCCCAAAATTATAATAATACAGGCCACCAATAAACAAGATAGTTTACAAAGTTTCCCCTTTTCTAATCCACAAAGCACTCCAAGGCCTTGTCGGTACTCTCCCCAAAGTCTCCACCCTCAGATCCGGCAATCTCCTGGTGCACTGCACCAGAGACACTCAAGCCACCACCCTCCTCACCACCAAAACCCTAGCCAATACCGGTATTGACGTGTCAGTCACCCCCCACTCTTCCCTAAACTACAGCAAAGGTGTGGTCAGATCCAGAGACCTAGCCTACCTGACCGATGAAGACCTCGTAGAAGAACTTACTAATCAAGACATAACTGAAGCCCGTCGTTTCGTCCTCAAGATAAACGGTGCCGAAACACCTACCAATACCATCTTCCTAACGTTTTCCACACCAACTCTCCCCTCCCACATCACTGCTGGCTACCTGAGAATCCCAGTCACCCCTTATATTCGAACCCCTCCGTTGTCGTAAATGTTAGAGGTATGGCCATGGAAAAAACTCCTGCCACAGCCAAGTGCGCTGTGGCAACTGTGGAGCCCTGGATTATGACGATACCCCCTGCACCAGCACCCCACACTCCACCAATTGTGACAGTACTCATCCATCTAACCATCCCTCCTTCTCAAAAGACTGCCCCACCTGGCTCCAAGAAAAACAAATTACCAAACTAAAAACTTTTAATCCCAATCCCAACATCACTTACCCGGAGGCCAAGAAGCAATTTCTCGCTTCACTCCACGCTAAACCATCCTACCCGAGCGCAGTCTCCTCTTACACCAATATTGCCCCCCTAACACAACTAAAACTGACTCACATACCCAAACAGACCTCACCTGGCTCTTCTTACCCAGTTCTAAGCCCATCACTATTGCCAACAACTCAACCACACCCATTACCCAAAACACCGTCACCACCACCACTTCTCCCCCTAACCTTCCTTCCTCTTCCTCCTCTAAGACTCCCGCCATCCCCTACCCCAACACCTCTAATGCCATCAAACTCAAGCCAACCTGGCTAACATTCATCCAATCAACAAACCAAGAAACAACCAATCAACAAACAGCCCACCATTCACACCCACACATATGACATGGAAGAGAACATGAAATGTTCTGTTACCAAACATACTTCTCATCCAACTTTCAAAAACAACCGTTCCCAAAAAAACAAGGACAAATCCAAAGAAAAAATAAAACCAACTCAGACCCAACAGATCCTTCTCAAGATAACCCCCTGCCTCCTTATGGCGTGCAACATAAACAATTACAATAACATTCACAATATTATACAATGAAACATAAGGAGCCTTAAGGCCAATTCTGAGAAATTGACCTTCTGGCCACCACCTTCAACCCAGTCGTCTTCTGCCTACAAGAAACCTTCTTGAAAACCACTGACCATTATTCCCTCGACAATTTCGCTTGCTATTACAAACATCAAGTAGATGCCGACAGGGCCTGTGGGGGCGTCTTTATTCTCATTAGACACGATATCCCACACGGCCCTGTTGATGTGCACACCGACCTTCAGGCTATCTGTGTGTCTATCTCTCTCTACAAAACCTTCAATCTTTGCAATATTCATCTCCCCCCCAACGCCAACATTCAGCCAACCAGCCTTAAGAACCTCATCTCTCAGCTCCACTCTTCCTTTATGCTTCTTGGTGACTTCAACGCCCATAACCCTCTGTGGTGCTCTATTACCACCACTCCCAGAGGCAAGCTTGTCAAAAATGCTCTTTGACAACACAGCCTCTCCTTGCTCAACACTAACTCCCCAACCTACTTTCACCCTGCCACAGGCTCCCTTACCTGTATTGACCTGTCTATTTTTTCCCCAACCTCCTCCTTGATTTTAGCTGGAGAGTCACTGCTGACCTCTGTGGTAGTGATCATTGCCCTCTTATACACTCCAACCTTCAAACCCCCACTGACCACACTCCCAATTGGAACCTTGAGAAGGCTGACTGGCCCCTTTTCGAAACCCTCTGTGACTCACACCTCTCCTCCCATCTCTTGAGGGTGAGGATCCCATGTCAAACTTCAGTAATATCCTTATCAACATTGCCACCTGCTCTAATCTCAAAACCTCCAAACCCCTAATCATCCCCCCAACCCCTGGTTCTCTGATGACTGCAAAACCGCCATCAAGAACAGGAAAAGAGCCCCCAGGAACTTCAAAACTAACCTGACCACCCGCAACCTCTTTCACATCAGCCATGCTAAGGCCAGGCATTCTATCAAGGACAGTAAAACCAACACTTGGAACAACTTCATCTCTTCTCTCACCACCAACACCCCCACTTAAAAGATTTGGAGAATGGTTAACAGCTTCCACGGCAGGGTGGGTAAGTCTCCCATCTCTCCTGGAATAGTGACCTTCTTACAGCGAAAAAGGACATTTTTAACCATCTGGCCGCCTCTTTCAGCGACATCTCATCCTCGACCAGCTACTTAATGCCTTCAAAACCAATAAAGCTCTCGATGAAGTCTGGGGTATCACCTTTCCCTCCGACAACTCCAATAACTACAACACCCCTCTCACCCTTTCTGAATTAAACTAAGCCATCCACGACACTGGCTGCACCTCCAAGGGCCCAGATAACATCCCCTACCAGTTCCTGAAACACCTCTCCAACAAGGCCACCACTACCCTACTCACCATCCTCAATCATGTTTGGTCCTCACACTCCTTTCCCCCTATCTGGAGGACAGCTATTGTCACTCCCATCCTTAAACCAGGGAAGGACAGTACTGACCCCTCCAGCTACCGCCCCATCGCCCTGACCTGCTGTCTCTGTAAAATCATGGAAAGGATCATTAGACCAACAGAATCCTCTCCCCTCACCAAGGCGGTTTCCGGAAACGTCCCAATACCCTAGACCAGTTAATTATGCTCGACACAGCTATCTGGGAATCCTTTACAAATACGGAACACCTCATTGCCATATTTTTTGACCTCGAGAAAGCTTTCGACACTACTTGGAAATACAGCATTATCCGCAAACTTCACACCATCGGCCTCAGATGCCATCTCCCCATCTTTATTTAAAACTTTCTCTTACCCAGACAGTTCCAAGTTCGATTGGCCACATCCTCTCCAACCCCTACCCTCAAGAAGAAGGCGTCCCCCATGCAACATCCTCTCTCCCACTCTCTTCAACCTGAGCATTAATGAAATCTTGGACAACCTTGGCCCCAACATCAAACGTACCCTCTATGTGGACGACTTCACCATCTTCTACTTCTCCCCTAGCTTTCCTCTTGTTGAAAATAGACTCCAAATCAGCCTCAACCAGCTGCAAGTGTGGTGCAACAATAACGGTTTTAAATTCTCCAAAGACAAGACAGTCTGCATGCACTTCTGTCATTTCAACAACCTCCACCCCAACCTGAACCTCGTGCTCAATGGCAATCGCATCCCTAAAGTTGAACACACGAAGTTCCTAGGTTTAACTCTAGACCCCAAGCTCTCCTACAAGCAACACATCACCAACCTGAAACTAAAATGCGACAGCTCCCTCAACATTCTCCGCCTCCTCTCCAACACCACTTAGGGTGCGAACCGCCATGCTCTCCTTAAAATTGTCAGGCTTACCATTCGTGCCAAGCTTGACTACAGCAATATTGTCTACTGTGTCGCTCACAACTCATACCTCAACTACATCAACACCTTCCAAAATGAAGCCCTCAGGCTTTGTCTAGGTGCGTACAAGACCTCCCCAATCACCAGCATTCATGTTGAAGCCAACGAACTCCCCTTTCTACTTAGATATAGAAAGTTTATCCTCTCCTATGCTTTTAAAGTCCTCACCAACACCCAAAACCCTGTTTACAACCTCATTAGGTACCTTATTTTCTCTACCCTCTTTGATAGGACTAAAACCCTATCCCCTCCCTATAGCTTACGCATTAAATCAGACCTCTTCCATCTCGGCATCAACCCCGCCACTCTCAGCACCTTCTCCTGGCCCACTTTTCCTCCTTGGGCCACCCCCCTCCCTTCTATCCACTTGGGCTTCTCCACTCATCACAGAACCAAAACCCACCCTAACCTCTTCATCAATCTCCACAACCAAATCAAAAACCAACTCTCAAATTTCCACTCCATCTATACTGATGGCTCCAAAGAAGGCAACAAGACAGCTGCTGCTGCCGTCATCCAAGACATCACCCTCAGTAGCAGACTTCCCGACTCGTCCATCTTTTTAGCCGAGGCAAAGGCCATTCTCCTCGCCCTCAACTTTATTGAGTACTCTCCGCTCAACCACTTTGCCAATTTCTCTGACTCAAAGGCTGTTCTTACTTCTTTACTCAACCTTAAATGGGATAACTTTACATCCCACCTCCTCCTCCGGAAACTCTTTTCGCCCACCCTCTGCAGGAAAAGTGTTCTTTTCTTCTGGATACCCAGCCATGTTGGCTTCCCTGGCAATGACAGGACTGATGCAGCCGCAAAGCTTGCCCTCAACCTCCCCCTACCCCTTTTCCCAAAACCCTCTATGACATCAAACCGCTTATCGCTTCCCTTGTTCGTGACCGCTGGCAAACCTCATGGAACTCCCAAATTGATAACAAACTCCACGTCATCCAGCCCAACATTCAGATCAAAACCACCATCAACAACCTCTCTCGTATCGACAACGTTTATATTACCCGTCTTAAAATAGGTCGCACCCACCTCACTCACTCCCACCTACTTATTGGCTCCTCTCAACCCCTCTGCAACAATTTCCATTGCACCCTCACAATCCATCACATTCTCCTTGCTTGCCCCCTGTACAACCTTCCCAGAGCTTCCCTCACTCCCAACAACTTAATTGCTGAGTTCTTTTAGGTAAATCCTTTAGATAAAATTATCTCCTTCCTTCATCATTCTTCCCTCTACAACCATATTTAATTCTCCTCTTCCACCCCCTTTCCCTACCATGTTTTTGTTTCACCTATGCACCTCTCTCGATCACAGCTTTCTGACTTTTTGTTCTTGAATTTCTCTCATTCTTCCCGTTTCCTTTCCTTGCTACCTCTAGAATGATCTGACCTCTCAGGCACAATTTGACCCTCATTGTCGTGGTGCCGTTAAGCCCTCATCAAACAAAGAAACGAAATCATTTTTAGGTCAACCCATTTTGAAGAGTACTCAATTTTCAAGCCTATTTATTCAAGAAAGTGTGTAATATTTATGATGATATCAGGCTAATAGTTCTCAAATTTGTAAAACTTTTAATCATGATTTAATATAAAAATGAATTTCTCCCAATTTATCTTCACCTTCAATCAATTTACAGGTTAGCTGGCTTTTTAATATATACTTAGGTAAGCCTAAAAGCAACACAAATTTCTTTCTGACAATGTTGACCATTTTATTTTGAGATTTAAGCTGAGCAAAAAATAGTCCAATGTTCATAATCTGTCATTGCCCATTTTGCTTTCCTTTTAAAAGTAAGCCTATAACTGTCTTCCAAATTTTAACACTTTTTCTTGAAAAAATGTGTCAAAATAAGCTAAATGTACGTTTTGGTAGAGCCAAATGATTAATTTAGCTGAAAATGTACACGAGTATAGGTTTGTTTTCCCCTTCACAGCTAATTGTTGCGCGTGAACTTTATTGTTATGTCATTGATACACGAATTCCCGACGTTGAGAATATTGGCACTCGGCCAATTTGACTACTTGGCACTCGACCAAGTTGACCACCTGAGTTTGAACATCTGAAGTTGGATGGACCATTCTTTAAGTATGGCGCTATGCTTTGGGCCGTTATTAATGTTTTGTCCTACTTTACCACCTTCCAAAACTATTCACAATTTTGTGTATGTTTTATTTATCATATAAAGAATCAAAGCAACCATAATTCTTGTAGCTATAGACCTTATGGCTATTGCAGGGTCTTATCTTTTATAAGTATGAAATATTTTATCTATTTTGGATTAAGAATTAAACTAATTTTTACCTTCATTTTTGCCAAAATCTTATTTATTCTCTCTTCCTCTCTCAACCAGGCGCAGTTCTACTGTAGACATTGTGCCAGATTTCACCCAGCAGCACCACAAAGATGGCTGGCTTAAAGAACAAATTAATGAACTTTGGTTACAAAGCATTTAGTGTAAGCATGATAGGATTGACGTTTTACGCTTCATTCGTAATTGTGCAGAGCATTAGATCAATGAGAGCAATACGGCAGGCAGAACAACTGAAACTAGAGAAAGCGGCAGGTTTATTAGAAGTAGATAATGGAGACACAGCTGACCAAACATGACATTAAAAGATAAGATATTTGGATAAACAAGATAAAGATAAGATTAAAGAGCCCAGATACAGATGGCACATCAGATTCAATCATTTTGCCTTTTCATGTTGGTGTAGATGGTCTTTGAAAATCATGGCAAATATTTTCCCCGTGTTCTGGAAAGGTACTGTAAAACTAAGGGCGCCTTAAGCCCTGAAAACAGAAATTGACATGTTTCATGAATTTTGAAAATACAAGCAGACGAAATGTACAATACCAAAGTATAATGTATGTGAATGGAAAGAATTGCTTACGTTCACTTTTTTTAAACCCTTGTTTTTCAGTCTATTGGCCATATCATCATTTCTTAAAGGGGTGCAGCAAATATAAGTTTTATGATTCTGTCTGCTGACAATTGATAAAGTATGTCTTTCATACTTGCCATAGAATATTTATTACAAGAATAGGCATAACTTGCCCATGTAATCCTGCCCAGAGTAGCAAATCTATGATTAATAATAGAGATGCTACTTTTGGCGAGCAATTTCATTTATGATTTTCAGTGGGGTTGGGAATCGAGAGGCAATCTCAAGCAAGACATTATGTAGGCTTTCAAAGAAAAAGAATAGGAAATTGCATCGGCCCGTTCTTGTAAGTTAAAATCAGCCGTAATTGGATACAAATGGTGACCATGTTTACATTTGTGTCCGCAAAGGGTCAAAGAGATACCCAGAACTGTGTAGTATACGACAAATTGTTCACTTTTTACCAGTAGGGAGGCATATGTGTGAATGTCCCCACTCCACACTAAATCCATGACTGCTTGTTCAAAGCTTCAAATAGTGATTAACCATCCCTTCAAAATTAAGCACCCAAAAACATGAAAACTGTACATGTTTTGTTGAACTTCGTTATTAAAAGAGGAAATGGTATTTTTTTGTATTTCCGTGTTATCTGCAACAACAAGTCTCCTATTCATTATAGTGCAATTGATATCAAGTAGTTTCTCTCTCCTTGCAAATTCTCTGTGAGTTTCACATTGTGGTAAACAAACAAAAATGGAAGCAGTATATGATGCCTTTGTACATTTACTACTAGGGCTTTAGGATAATTTTGTTTTTAGAATAAGGAGCCATTTTTGGGTTTTTTTTCCTTCTTTTGCCACCTGAGTTTAATTTTTCAAAAAAGACTTCAAACATGAACAGATTTTTGTATTTCAAACATAACTATGGTATTGTTATTTCTTATTGTTTTTTGACATAAAGAAGGAACTAAGGGGCAATATTGAAGGTAATGAATGCAGCTTTCAATAAGATACATTAATAATGATGAATGATATGATCTCATTTCATAAGCCTGACCGCAAATTGCATTTGTTTCGTTTTTTTCACTGGCCAGTTCTCTATTTGATTGTTCCAGGTTTTGATAATACACAGTGGCGTCGCCAGAGTTGTTTGTTTGGAAGGGGGGGGGGGGCACATCAAAGGAAGAAAATTGGGGCACTGAAAATTTGCATCCGTGCACGAAATGACGTGGGGCCCAGGGGCAAAGCCTTGGTAGGGGTCTGATGGGCAAAGTTCCTTGAAGCTCTGCAAATTTCTTGTTTTTGATGCCCCAAATGGTTTAAATTCAACACAGAAGTTCAAAAATTAAATTGATGAAAAGATGATAATTTTAGATAACATTAAAATCAACTCAGGTTAGCATTTGGGTTACCATTTCTGAATAGGTAGAAAATATTTCTCCTTTTCAGGAGAAATTGTTTTGTTGAGAAAATTTGGGCAAAAACCTGTGGTCCAGGGGCAAGCTGAAAACTTTAGTTTTCTTCTTTTTGATGCACAATAATGACTTTAAATCAAGTACAGAAGTTAAATAATTAAAGTGATAAAAAGTTGAAAATTGTTTTGTTTTTGACACTGAAGATACAAAAATTTAATTGATATAATGAAAATTAAATTATAATTTTAAAATCAACTCAGATAAGCATTTGGGTTGCCATTTATATTTTTATGTAGGTACAGAAGAAATTTTAAAATGAAGAAATTCAGGCAAGATATTATGCTCAAAATGATAGATACCTTTTTGATCATACAGTTTGAAATTATCAGTGAGGAAAAGAAACAAATCTATTTCTAACATTGATATCACATGAGCTGCAGAGAGAATATATTCCCCAATGCTAAAAAAATTGGGAAATTCAAAATGTGAATAGGCCTGAACAAGCTGTGAAACAAGTTCCAAAACTGAGGTCATCTGTGGTTTTTAGCTCTACTATTCGAAGAATAGTAGAGCTATTCTTTTACCACCAGTGGTGTCGGTGTTGGTGTCTGGTAAAGTTTTGGCTAAAGTTTTTATAACTTCAGATATGATTGGTGTACATTCATGTGACTTGGCATAGGGGCAGAGGACATGGGTACTGATCAAATGAGCATGATTGGAGGGTTGTATGTGCATACTTATTAGCTTATTTGCATAACAATTATGTTAATTAGCTTATTTACATAACATTGAAAATATTTGTATCTATGATATCTCTTAAATTAAAGTGAATGTGGGGATTTTGTTTGCACGAATGATCATACATGTGAAGAGCACTGTCTACACTTATATTGAGGTGAAGTGTGCACATTAGGTCATTTGCCTAACAATAGACTCGCATAAAATATTCAAACTTAGATAATAACTTGGTACTTGTTACAGGGGTAGAGGACATGGGTACTGTTCAAATGAGCATGATTTGGGGTTGTGTGCACATACTAATTAGCTTATTTGCATAACAATGAAAATATTTGTATCTATGATATCTCTTAAATTCAAGTGAACGTGGGGATTTTGTTTGCACGAATGATCATACATGTGAAGAGCACTGTCTACACTTATATTGAGGTGAAGTGTGCACATTAGGTCATTTGCCTAACAATAGACTCGCATAAAATATTTAACCTTAGATAATAACTTGGTACTTGTTACAGGGGTAGAGGACATGGGTACTGTTCAAATGAGCATGATTTGGGGTTGTGTGCACATACTAATTAGCTTATTTGCATAACAATGAAAATATTTGTATCTATAGTATCTCTTAAATTAAAGTGGGAGTGGGGATTTTGTTTTACACAAATGATCATATATGTGAAGAGCACTGTCTGCACTCAATGGTGAGGTGTAGTGTGCATATTAAGTAGGTTATTTGCCCAACATTAGACTTGCATATAGAATATTTAACCTGAGAAAATAACTTGCTATTTGGTTTAGTGGTAGAGGGCATTGGTACTGTTCAGTTGAGCATGATTGGGGGATTGTATGTGCATAATGATTAGCCCATTTGCATAGTTATGAAAATATTTGTATATGTGGTATCTCTTGAATTAAAGTGGGTATGATGATATTGGAAGAACATTGTTCACACTTAATGGTGAGTAGTGTGCATTTGCTGCAATATGTTTGACCTGAGATCAAAAATATATGGAATTATGACTCACTAACTTCACATTTCTAGTTTTGTTATGATATTGACATTCTTGACAGGAATAGCAATCATAATGTTTGTCTTGCCATGAATAAAGAAGCAAATAAAAGTCTCCTCGCTTCTAAAGAATGTTAAAGGATTAGTTCAGTGGTCAAGCATGTTCGTCTCGTATGAAAGAGGACTTCAAAAGAAACAAAATGGTGAAGAAAGCATTGCAAAATCTTATTCAGTTAAGGAGATATTCAAGTTTAAAGTTTGGTATCATTTCTGTAGAAACAAGTGAAATCAGACTAGTTGTGATGTCACAGCCTCAGATTCCTCAAAGTCTTTATGTATTCTAAAGAAAGTTTATTTAATTTGTTCACTATTTAAATTATTTTTCCTCAAACTTTCTCCAGGTGTTGTTATATTATAAATACCCTTCCTAGATTCGGTTTTACTACTTTTTTGACATATCCCATGGTTTTTAAGCCACAAAATCACAGCACAAAATATTATAGAATACATAAAGACTTTAAGGAATCTGAGGCTATGACATCAAAAGTAGTCTGATTTCAGTCGTTTCTACACAAATAATACCAAACTTTAAACTTGAATATATCCTAAACGGAATATGATTTTTGAAGGCTCTCTTCACTATTTTGTTTCTTTTAAAGTTCCCTCTAATATAAGATGGACTTGCTTGACCCCTAAACTAATCCTTTAAATTAGGGGTGTAAGAAATATAAACAATAAGCAGAATGTGGGGTAGAAGATGACATAATGATAAAGTAGTTTAAGGAATTAGGATGAGGTCATTTGGGAGAGGGTGGAATTGTATGTAGGGCAGGGTGCAGTGGGATGTTGGTCAGGATGTGTTGGCACGTTAGACAGGGTGGATTGAAATGTTTAACAGGGTGGGTTGGCATGTGGAACAGGATGGGTTGGCATATGGAACAGGGTGGGTTGGCATGTAGAATGGTGGGTCGACAGGGCGGAATGGCATGCGGTGGGATGTCATCTAAGTTTCAGTTGTGATGGCAAGTGGTGGAATGACAGAGTATCTGGTTTTTAGGTGTGATTTGCATGGGAGTATAGACATGAGATGACATTTGGGACAGGTTGGGATGGAGTGTGGGACAGTCTGGAATATGCATTATTAGTGGTGAGGGGATTTGTATCATTTCCAATGTCTAGTTTGTCATACGTTAAACAATATTGTTTTGCATAATCATTTTGCTTTAATGTTATTGTACATTTTTCGTGCTGCCTAACTTTGCTTGACACACACACATATTTTCCTAAATTGGAAGTTTTATTACAATCCAGGATGTACTTCTGGGAATGTGTAGGGGCTGGGAGAGGGGTCAGGTTGGAAAGGGGGTTGAATGGAATTCTTTCATTGACATTGGCAAGTCAGGGCCTCTCCTTTCTTTGTTATTCAATTGATAGAATTAAAAGAGGTGTAGTTATTAAGACTGCTAAGTTTTACAAAACTCAAAAGATATTTTGAAGCTTGTAGTGCAAATGAAAATTTAAGGGCATCTTTCAAAGCTCAAGTAATTTGAAATCATCTGTCCCTGCTACCGTATTTCTTTATATGCTTCCCTCTATAAGCCCATTCTTTATACTAGCTTTGAATAGTCGAGCATACTGTCCTTCCGGTTTTAATACCGGTTTTCAATGCACGTGCCCCCCTTTCCCCCTTCTCCTAGCGAAGCCATTGATAATACAGAATGCTGTTCAGGTTTAGCAAAATGTGCTTTGCTCTTTTGTTTCAAGTCTATTCCGTTTGCATTGAAATGATTTCTTCTTTCAACCCGCTCAAGGAGTAGGAGACTGAGACGCAAAAGTTTTATTTATTGATGTCTTATGTATAATACAAGACAAGAAATAATATCTCATATCCAACCCTCCCACTCACCTCCCCTACCCACCCCCATCTTCAAAACAAAGTTGTCGAACTTTTCATCCTGAAATTTGATATATCCACTAGGCCAATATCATTCACTAATTTGATGTGTTGGATTGATATTTTTATAATTCTTCTAGCATCTTAGCTTCAATTTGTTTTGTTTTTTCTTATACTTGCCCATCGTACACCATAATTTCAAATCTGCTAGCCTCCTGCAAAATTTAATAGCCCTAAAATTTGGTGGAAATCGTATACCACTGGTACACATGGGATTGTTTGAATTAGTATTTTTGTATGTTTAAAATATACAGTTTGCCAGTCAAGAGTACCCCTGGGCCACCACACTGAAGGGCACCACACAACAGGGTCCCACACTAAAGGAACCCCACACACAAGGGGCCCCACAAAATTTTACAATGTAAATTGGAAACTTGTGACCATGAGAAACCAAAGATAACCTAAAATAGGTCCATCTTTGCACAAGAGAGGCTAGACAAATGTAGGTACAATTTTAAGAAAATAGAACTCTAACAATAGGCCTATATAAAACTTTTAAATATTGGACGAAGGAATTAAGTCATCGAAAGTCCCAAATTAACCTAAATTAAATGCAGAAATGAAAGGGGCATCTGCAATAATTGGAGGGGTATTTTGCAAATTACAGTTTTTCCACTTCAAATGAGTATTCAAGCTAATTCGCAACAAAATTTTACCAGTTGTGGATAGTATTTTGGTATATAAGAGCTTGTGACTTGTTGCAGAATCAAATGAGTATTTAAGCTTTCTAAAGTTAAACTAATATTAATAAATGAACAAATGCTACACTTGTCAAAATGGGTATTAGAAGCACGCATGCAGCAAACCTTCAAGACAGCATAGGCCTACACCTAGTGTGGGTCAAGCAAAATAAAAAAGTAAATAAGGATCATGAATAGGAAATAAGGAACATTTTACGTTCAAAGGGTACTTTTATTCAATTTTTTGTACTGATCAAATAAAAAGGTGGAAAATCTGTATCTCCCAGAACCCCCTACCCCACCCGCCCCACCAACTCTGTGGCGCTGCTTGTACTTATAAAAATTCACTGTCTACCAGTCAAGTTTTGCCATCAATTGGCCCACCGGTGAAAATTCCTTTAAAAAAATGTCTCGGGGAGAAAGGGGAGGGGGTGGACCAGCAAGACGGACAGTTTAGATGAAATTATGTACATTACGTAAGAAATGTACCAACCGCTAAATGTGCCAAACGGGCCCGGAGAAGAACTAGTGGCTTGTGCAAAGGCGGTGGGGGATGCCTTATTCTGGGGACCAGAATGGATCCTCAAAAAACAAAAAGAGCAGGGCGTAAAAAGGATTCTATAACCTCTCGTGGAGAAAGAGGGGGGAGGGGGGAAATTCCTGAAACTTCCTGTTTCAAGCGGAATAATTATATCATTTACGATTGCGTTGCTATCAAATGTCAATTGCTGCTAACGCTGAATCAGGGAATCTTTAATTTCGGAAAATGTCCTTCAATTTCGGGGGAATTTCCATCATTTTCAGAAAATGTTCTTTAATTTTCGGAAAATGTTCCTCAATCTTCAGAAGATGTTGCCAAATTGTATAATTTTTTCAGTTCCAAATTTTACCTCCTAACAGGGAGCATATGAAACTTGAAAGCATGCAACCGGGAAGGTGTATGATAATTTGTAAAAGCCCTATAATTTTGCTTAAATCACCAATAGTTACTGAACAAACCTAATTTACATAGCTATCTTGAAATTTCTACAGGTCTTATAGGTAACATTATGCAAGAGCAGCCGGTTAAAAAAAGCATAAGGTTCTTAAGGAATTCTCCAACATTTAAATTCAACGATGTTTGACAGTAGCAAATGCAGCATAGTCATTAGCACAGTGCCACCTCGGTTCCAACTCATAGCAACCTCTGCCATGTGCCTCTTTTTAAAAAAGAAATCGTGAGTGGGGGGGGGGGTCATGCAGGAGGAATATATTATTTCCACACAATTTATTAAGTCAATGTCGTACTGATATTTGACATGGGATGGCGGGAGCCATTGAAACTTAATTTTCGTCTCAACAAACCTAGAAATATTTGAGTCTCTCATGTCCAAAAAATATTTGTATGGGGTGGGGGAGTGAAATTATTGTAAATTTTCCCAAAATGAAGAAAATTCCCCCAAAAGGAAGGAATTATCCCGAAAATCAAGCAAATTTCCCAAATATGAAAGCAAATCTTCAAAAAAGAACGAAGTTTTTTAGAAAATGAAGCAAATTTAAAGAAAAATCAAGCAAATTTTGCGAAAATTGAAGGAATTTTTCCAAAATAAAGGAAATTTCCTGTAAATGAAGGAAATATCCTAAAAATAAAATGTATAATTCGCGAAAAGGATTGCCCCAAAGATTGAAGAAAAAACATACTTTTGTTGACTATTGAGGTAACGATCTTAATCTATTATATATTATCTTAATATATTTATTTCGTGTTTTTTTTTTTTTCTAGGGTCAAAACTCACCACTGGGGGCACTGGCAATCAGAAGGAGTTGGGGAAGGCATTTCCAAATAGGCTATGAACTCTGCCGTTGATATCATATGCTAAAGTTAATTTAGAACGGAAATTAAGAGAAATTAGCATCCCCCTCCCCCACCCCCATTCATTTCACTTGCCCACCAAAAAATGTAAAGCTGGCTACGGGCCTCCGAACATTTAATGAAAATGTTCACTCCCTGATCTGCGATAGAGCTGAAGCGCATAGGTAGTTTGTGTACGAAGACTAGGTATACATGCACCGTATGTGTGGTTGGTAACAGGACACGGCCGATATACGAACTCGTTAAAGAGGCGATATTGTCATATGTGCACTTTTTGATTGATTCAAATTTTGCTGCGCGACTCGTTGTCTCGTATTGCAAGGTATATAGCTATTTAAAACGCATTTTAAGGCCACCATACGAGAAGGCACAGATGGTTGCGGCGAATAAAATCAACTTTTTTTCAAATCATGTCGTGAGTTCGAGCCCCGGTAGAATCGTTTATTTTGACTTTTGCTTTCATCTTCTTCTTTTTTTTTTCTCAGTAATTTTCATTTGGTGACTATCATTGTAGTATTATAATACTAAAATTTCACTTTCGTTTTCTGACAAAAACGCATTGGAAAAAACAAAAAAATTACTCGTCACAGTAACGTAATGCGCTGTGTATGTAATTCTGCACACACAACGTACATACTAAGTGTCTGGTTGTACTGTGTGGTACAAACAGACAGAGGAGGATCGGAACTTGCCTCCACAACCGGAAGTGACGTCAAAATATAGTATTCCCCCATTTTTACCGTATTTTACTGAGACGAGCTTCCCTCTTTAAGTTTGATACATAAGCAAATCTTAGGAGCTCTCGACCGAGTATTTTTGTGATGTGTTGGATTTTCGTCCACATCTAATCAAATCTCGTGACCCGTTTTATCGTGGATTAAAAGTTCGTTCACTCACCGAGTGCTCTCGGTCGAACGTTCACTGCACTGTGTGTGTGTTCATTGCTTCTGCTGGTACAGAAAACTAACGATAGTGACACAATTCATCAATAATAGGGCCTACGTTAAACTTCAAACTTGATACTTTTAGCTGATAAAGAAGCGTGGGCGTAGGAGGATTTGGCTGATACTGTAGGCTAGAAGTATGACTGGTTATTTGATTGTAACCCCCTTTCCAAAATATAATGTCCTAATGTTATCAAGCCTAACGACACAGTAAGTCCTACGTAAGAATTCGTCGCCGATTTATCACCAAATGACAATTGAAATGCATTCCAAGCGTTAAAAGACTCAAGTGAAGTTTATTAGGTGAATACGTTTACAAGAAAAAATAATAACGACAAAAACTTCCTGTGCATTTGTAAAGTCCTACATTAACACACCTAGGCCTATTGAGGAGGTCGACATCCGGGAATGTTGTGGTGCACGGCGACGTAACAATCCTTTCTGACGATCTCGAACTTCAGTCAAAGAGGGAAACACAGTCAGTTATCATTGCAGTCAATGGGAGGAAAACCTATTTTTAGTCATTTTTCAACAAATCCTGTACAGAATGTATTTTTTTTCTTTCACAAATGTTGTGTATTAGATAATAGTTTCCAACACATATGAGTACTATTAATTTTCGCCGACTGGCTAAGGCGACACAAGTATTCATAAAAAATATCCCATTGACTGTAATAATAAAGTTTCCCCTTCAACTTGGCAAAGCCGTACTGAACCTGTACACGGTTACGTCGAACCGACCACCAATGGAGGAGGTCGGACATCCGAGAATACTAGGGAGCTTTAGATTTCACGACGCGGACTTCGCTACAACGAAATGATGTCATGTTCGACGTTCTGCGCATGCGAATACTTCACCTTCTCGTTATCCCTGAAATTCTACACCGGGTGTCAGGGTGTTTTCAGGTTGTGCTGAAAACGGCAACTTGGAAAAGCGTGTGACGTCATATGTTGTTATACCAATCTGCGTTTTTAACATAACTGAGCTACAGTTTTTATCAATTTATGCTCATCAATGAAAATTTGACTCAAACAATTTGTAATTTGTTATTTTTCAATTTTTGAAAACTTAAAGTAAAGAATTGTGAAGTATTTGCATTTTCATCGGTACTCAGATATTTTACGTTCTACTGATACATTTCGGGAAGTTTTACATATGTTTATCATGTGGCGTATGAACTTCGGGCCATTTGCGAAGTTGGTCCAATCGAAGTGCATGACTTTTCCTCTTGCTTTACGAAATTAATGAAGGTTCGCCATTCTTCCAAAAGTTGTATAAATGGAGCGTCGTCTGTTATGATAGAACATCGCTAGCCTATATCATGTAGCCAAGTGTAATCACATGACTGTCATTTCCCCGTCATAAAAATCTAAAGCGCAAAACCAACAGGACGGGGAAGCCAGTAAGACGACGTACACTGTCGGTTAACTTCCCCGTCGCACTATTCCGCGTCATGAAATCTAAAGCTCCTTAATGTTGTGGTGCACGGCGACGTAACAATAGTTTTTTGACGATCTCGAACTTACAGTCAAAGGGGAAAACAAACAGTCGGTTATCATTGCAGTCAAGAGACAAACCTAATTTTTGTCATTTTGCTAAAAATACTCGACAGAATTTATTTTTCTTAACAAATATTGTGTATTAGACAGTAGTTTCCAATATATATGAGTACCATTAATTTTCACTGACTGGCTGAGGCGACACAAGTATTCCTAAAGAATATCTTATTGACTGTAATGATAAAGTTTCCCCTCTAACTTGGCAAAAGCGCACTGAGCCCGTACACGGTTACGTCGAACCGACCACCTCAATGTGCATGATCGACAGTGTACTGAGTACAGCACAGCAAAGCTATGAATATTTAAATCCAAAAAAGCTGTACGAAAAGCCTATACAAAACACGCACTGGATTATTTATGAGACTCCAATGAAATACGCCCTTACTTTTCGGTCGAGTGCTCCCATCGCCTTACCCTTTCGGCCACGAATACGTTTTTATTTATTACAATAGGAATCTCTCTTATGAATCTAGGTTGCAATTTCTTGGTTTGACCACGCTTGAGTTGAGAAGAGTACGTGGCGATATTGATTCAGCTTTTTAAACTCCTACCTGGTAGTGATGCTTTGACGTCCTGTTATTTCTTGCATGTTTCAGCTAATCCTCATGTGACAAGTGGTAACAGTTTGAAGTTGACCAAAGAGTTCTCACGGATAGATATTTGGCGTTTTAGCTTTTCGCAAAGAGTTGTTAATGAGTGAAATGGTTTGCCTGAGTGGGTGGTTAGCTCCAATTCTGTTCACAATTTCAAAGTCAACATTGATAAGTTCTTTACTAACTCTGGGCTTTTTTTTTTTTTTTTTTTTTTTGTGGTGTTGGTGTTAGTTTGGGCATTTTTATGGGGTGACTAACCCTTCTTAGCCCGTAATTGTTATGTTATTAATATAGTGCGCAATATGATCGAAAGAATAGTACGTGGTTGAAATTTCATTTAATTAAAAAGTAGTAACTGATTATTCTTACAATACAGAATCCGCCTCTTAAACACTACTTCACCTGTCCACCCTGGTTTTCTGTACCTGTGGCATTCTAGTAATCGCATGAACGATTACGTGACATTGACAAGCAGTCACTGAAAAGTTTTTGAGTTTCCTATCTCATATCCACGTTACTCCACCTCGTATTACAACACAATTTGTGGTCAAATGATTGCGTAATACAGGGTCAACTCGTTGAGAGAATGTCCTTGAAACGGGATGACAGTGGCAGTTTCATCCCGTCCGTGTTTCAAGGGGCGCTTTCTTTAAATGTATGCAGAACTCGCACCTTTAACATTGAAATCTCATCAAACCGTCAAATGATATAAAATTGGGTCAATTTCTAAATAGGCAGAAACAGAAGTGTCCCGGAGATAAAAACAAGAGGATAATCGGGCAAAATCAGTGTATATATTCCGCCAAATCAGTGTATATATTCCGCCAAATCAGTGTAGATATTCCGCCAAATCAGTGTATATATTCCGCCAAATGCATTGAAATAGATCACAAACAAGCTGATCGATAAAAAGCAATAAACATTTTTTTTTCTAAATCATGATTATATTTATGGTAATTTACCGTCAATAATAGAGAATCTTAATAGGGCAAACGCTCTTTAAAATGTTTGGAACGTTCTACCCAGGTAGCATGCCCAGTGGCGCAGCCAGGATTTTCATAGTGGAGGGAGGAGCGCAGAATCAGAGCGGGCGTAGGGTCCAGGGGCCCGCTCAAGGGCCCCACGGTAGGGTCTAAGTGGCGAAGTTTCCGGAAACTCTCGCAGAATTGACATTTCAAGGGAAAAAATTATGTCATAACGCATAATAAGAAGGTGTATTATACAAGTCAAAATTCATTTGAAAGAGAGCTATAATACACCATATACAAAACACAAAATCAAAGAGCTCGACTTGTCGGCGTGGGGTCCAGCTGGAGTCGAGGGGCGAAGCCCCGGTAGGGGTCCAAAAGCGAAGCCCCCGGTGCTCGCCAAATTGACATTTCAAGGGGAAAAACGTATGTCACACTGAACGCATGGTAAGAGGGTGTATTATACAAGTCAAAATTCATGTCAAAGAGAGCTATGATAAAAACACAAAATCATTAAACGCATAATGTGGAAATATAATGTTTTATTGTTTACGAAAGTTGTTTATGGTTAGGTTTATCGTCACTCTTTGAAAAATATGGGCTGTCTAAAAGAAAGGTTTTCAATAATTTACTACAAACTTGTGTAAATGTTGTCAAACTTTTAAAATGAGCCTGTTCTGTATCACGTGCCCTCCGACAACCCCCTCCACCTCTCTCTCTCTCTCTCCTCTCTCTCATTCTCTGTGTCTTAGTTCATGTATTTAAATACAAAATCGCACAAATGTTTAATATATCATTACCAAAGAACCTTTTCCTGAGAAAGTGCCCTTTTGAAATCTAAATAATATATCATAATAAGCACCTGGAATGTCGAAACGTGTTGAACCGACGGCACCAATCTAAACCGACGAATTAAAATTCAAACCGACGGATTAAAATATTGGGGGAGGGGGGAGGGCGATCGCCCCCTCTCTGGCTACGTTATTGAGCATGCCCATATGGGTGGCATATGGGCTACATATAGGCAAAAATATGGGTCCCTCTGCGTTGCGTCTTCTGGGCTTCTTCAGATTCTGACCCAAAAATCACATTGGGGCCCAGATTCCCATATGGGTAACACCTGGGCCCCAGGTGGGTATCATATGGCATGCCCATATGGGTAGCATATGGGATGGGTAAAAACATGGAGCCCATCTGGGTTACCCAATATGGGTCCCAAAAATCAAATGGGCCAGCCCAGATGCCAATGTGTGTTACATCTGGGCTAGCCCATGCGGGCATAATATGGGTCATGCAGTTTATGGGTAGAATGTAGGCTATCCCTGATGGGCATTCTGTGGGATTCATCTGGGGCCCAGGTGGACATGTAATAATATGGGCCAGCCCATATTGGAATAATATGGGTTTCATGTGGGCACACAGTTTATGGGTAGAATACTGCTATCCCTTATGAGCTTTCTATGCGATTCATTTGGGGCCGAGGTGCATGGTCGTGCAATATTTGGGTCATTCCGTATGGACCATCCCATATGGGCAACACATGGGCTCAAGATGGGGTGTATATCCATCACTTGTTCCATATATGGATGAACTGACCTTAATAGACCGAGCCAAAAGAATAACTCTCTAGATACGCATACAGATATACAACTCATCAATTGCATTTCTGTTTTAACATAACGATGGGAACAACACGATCGATAACGTGAGGTCCACAACAAACATCTGTAAACTTTTACTTAGTCCTACTTAAACAAGCATAAAAGCGAGGGGAAAAACACTAGCCAACAAAAACAAACTGTAGACCACCCCCAACCGAATGGCGACATCTACTGTTCAGAACTAGGACAATACGCTAGACGGCAAATAAGCTTACTGTTATTAATGGAAGCAATAAAAACGCGCTGTCCCCAAAAGGCGACAAACTTTCTCTCCCCCAACGATAAAAATCAGCACTCATGCGAGAACGAAGAGACCTCTGAATAAAACAAAAGACCATATTAGAGGTAGCGCGACTATCTTAAAAGAAAGCTTTATTACGATTAAGCCAGATGCAACGCTTGATAATATTCACGATGACCCAAAGGAGGTCATTAAGAGTTTGACTTGCAGGCCCAGAAACCAAATTCAAACAAAACCCTGTTTGGAACCCAGTGAAGACGAGCTAAAATCATAAAGAACCAGTCCCATGTAATACGTTAGAAGCTACACTCCCAAAATAAATTAATAACAGTTTCATTGGCATAGCAACCATTTCTGGGGCACTCCCCATCACGAATACCCCAAGAGCAAAGCTTGGCGTTATGTTTTCAAGGCGCCCCAAATAATGTTCCAAGCAAGATCTCGCTGCCGGGTATCAGCTGTCGGGTATCAAGATACTTGCATGGAACAGAACGCCACAGCAAAGGACCAAACCGTCTGAGTTCATGAAGAACAAAAGGCGGAATACTGCAACTAAACTGTACAGAGCATTGCAACTGAGAAAAGAATCGAAAACGGTGTCATTGTTGAAAACACACAAATGAGTACAATACATTGAACTAAATATACTTTATACCTAATCACCATGCTGCGATAAGATAATAAGGCCAAAATATTGACAATGCTGTAAACTGGTCAGTTTTTATAACTGATTTTAATGAGAGGTTTTGCTGTATGAATGGTCCAATCTGTTTGCAGTGACAGATTAAGCTTTTAAGGGCCTTAGGCTGATTCTGCTGTTCTGTATGACAAGGCCTTTTTGTAAATATACACATTTTCATGAATTATGACTTCTGATGACTTTTAGTGAAAACCCTTATCTCATTATCTAATAACCCTGTAAAGTTCACTCACCCGTTTTGCATGTTTTTAATTTCATTTCTATCGAGATTATTTTTAATTCAATTTTTCAAAGATGATTTTTAGAACATGCATTTTATTTTTTACACCTGATTTTGGGATGCCCGGACCGCCAATGCAGCCTAATGGGATATCTGCCATCGTTTTGAATGTTCAATTACTTAAGCTCAAATTGCCTCTAGATGTCATCAGACCTTTAAAATGTACAACCCAACAAACCACGGTGCCCCTGTAACTTGCAACAACATGCATTGTGAAACCTGGTGTAAATTTCAAATGAAACTTTATCTTGTTTATAGGAAGTATTGAAATATCGAACTATGCTTCAATTTTCTTTTTGAGCCACGACAGGACTAGTATTGTAATCTACATGCTCGAAATCCGCCATCTTTAAAATCCTCGCTTGAAATTCTTAGAATAATTACAAACGTTCATAAATCAAACTAATGATTTTGATATATTTTGAAAAATTAATACTACGTGATTAATTTTACAACGTAGGAATCGAGAGGTCGACGACGACGAGTGAACACACAATTACAATGACGGGGTCGTCGCCTGCGTATTCGGTTATGATAGTAACAACGCTATCACGAAACGCCTAATACGACCCGGACGAGAACACAGGTACGACATACGGACAGACATAACATCGCCAACCAAGTCAATGTCCACGGCCTTGGATAACCAGTTGTGGTGCACTGGCGTGTCTACCCAAGCCAGGAATGAACCAAGGGCCTCGTGGTCTGTAGACATGTATGATAACCGCTACACCACAGTCAGTAGACAATCGAGAGGTAATAAAAACGATACAAATATAGACAAGAACACCTTTTAAAAAAGGGCTGTCGTGGTATCATTTTGTATATGGATAGTAATGAAGAAAGCAGTGACGTGTCTAAGGGAGCTATTGGGGGATTAGCTTCCCCCTCACCTCTCAAAGTTCTGTCGAAGCCATAGATATAATTAACTGAAATATAAAATGAACCATGTGTGGCATTTTTTGCAATCGTATCGACTGAGCTATCGTTAATTTTGGACCAAACCTTTTACAGTTTTCACTCCAAATCCTCCCATCTTTTATTTTGGTTCAAGCTTTTATCAAAAATTTCAATTTTGGACCAACATTTTCAAGGGCCACCGTAACCTACAATATAGATCCAAAAACCATTCAATACGAAGGTGAAATTCTTAACACTACAGGGCCATTCGCGCATGGGAGCCATTATTAAATTTCAAAGTAATACAATTTCAAAATAGGCCTTTATTTCTTGCCCACGTTACTTGGAGAAAAAAAATCATGAGAAATTTTCGGGAAATTCCTTATCTTGATTTTACAGGAATTTTATATCATTTTCAAGATTTTTTTTTCATTTTCAGGAAATTTTCTTTATTTTCAGAAACTTTTCCTCAATTTCTGCGAATTTTCATGCATTTTAAGAAAATCCCCGTCAATCTTCGGGAAATCTCTTTCATTTTCCGAAAAATGTCAGTCCTGCATGTTCGTAAAATCTTCAATTTCCTGTAATTCTTCTTCAATTTCCGGGAATTTTTCGTCAATTTTCAGGAAAATTCTTCACTTTATAGGAAAGCACTGTCAATTTCAAGAAATTTTCAGGAACAGTTGCCAAAATTGAACAAAATTTTAATTTTATGTTAATAATTTTACAATTTGTTATCAAAATAAAGAATGCATGCAACTGGGAAACCCTTTTCGCCGGGTGCCTTTAACTCATACGCGCCTCTGTCAGTTTGTCCTCCCTAATCTGAAACCGGCCCTCAGTCAGTTTCCTCAAAAACGAAAAGCAAAGAAAGATAACAAGGTGATGTAGGTAGTTATTAATTCATCATAAAATAGAATAGATACAATAAATAAAGACGTTATAAATAATAGATTGGTTTCTGCTAAAAGGAATAAGAAAAACACCTGCTTCCAAGGCTATGTAAAATCTATAACAATCATCGCCAATGATGACGATAACCTTATCCCAAACGTCACTACAAGAAATAATGTCTAATATTCCACCTTCCCTATGCAAAAACGAATGTAAATACTCCTTCTTTCCGTAATTGTTAGCACCAAAAGATTGAAATGCTTTACTGCCAAACCACCAGACATTGATATACATTCACCAATTCTAAACTGTTTCAAAGCTAAACTTAGCCTACTAAACTTGTTCACTGTTTTTTTCCTCATACTTGTTACGCTCGGTTGTCGTTCATGTCCAGAAGGATTTTTGCCGACTTAACCTGTAAATTTGTAAAGCACCATTGAATGTTTACACAGTAATGTGCGCTATACTATAAGTTTTCATTACCTTTACCTTAACCTATTCAGATTCAGATTCAAGTTGCAAGATTACTTCAGCAGATGGAAAATGGCGTACGTATACCCACGCTAACAATTTCTTAACCTAGCTGTTGAAGTTTCCGGTTAGACTATTCCGTTCATTCTCAATTTAAAATGATATCATCCTCCTTCACTATCTCTTTGCAACTCTTCAAAAAAAATTGGTGCTGAAAATAAAAAAAAATTATGTTTCTGAAACACTAAGAATATCTAAACGATACAATTCTTTATATCATCACGTTTTGGAGGTGGCTATTAAAATTTTGGATTATCACCGGAACTTTTCGTCTTCATTCCTCAACGTTGCCAATTTACATGATTTTTGTGAATAAAAACAACGCCATAAATTTTTGAATTAGCATTGGCTGAAATTTATTGTAGCATCGTAACCATTCCAATACAATCTTCAATAAATAGCACTTTATTTGAAGTCCATATTCTCTTCAATAAATCAAATCTAACAAGAACACCCTTTAAAAAAGGGCTGTCGTGGCATTTAATCTTTCTGTATGGATAGTAATAAAGAAAGCAGTGGCGTGTCTTAAGGGGGAGGGGCTCTGCCCCTTAAAAAATGATACCCCTCCCCTAAAAAAAAAAAAAAACACACACACTTTTTTTAACTTCTGCAAATTTTCATGATTTTAAGGAAATCTTTGTCAATTTTCGGGAAATATCCTTCCTTCTGGGGGAAATTTCCTTCATTTTTATGAAATCAAAGAGCTTCAAGCTCTTTGTTGAAATATTCAATTTCTGGGAAATTTTCTTCAATTTCCAGGAACATTCTTCACTTTCCAGTAAAAGCAAGATGTCAATTTGAGAAATTCTCAGTAAAGTGTTGCAAAAATCGAACAAAATTTTTAACAATTTTACGCATTTTCCTTCAATTTCATTTTAATAATTTCACACTTTCATCAAAGTCCGCCCTAATCTGAAAACGGCATTCCTTCTTTTTTTGGGGACCTTAAGCCCCCTTAAAAACGAAAAACTAGACACGACCCCTAAAGAAAGAGAACAAAGTGTTGTAGGTTTTAATTCATTCATTATGAAAAAGAATATGTACAATAACTAAAGATGATCGGCAACTCGGTTAATTCTCCTGAAATAATTTACACCCAAGCCGAATTTGACAGATTGCAGGATTACAGTGTGTAGGTGATAGACGCTAACAATTTCTTAACCTGTAAACTTAGCTCTTTAAAGGAGACATAAAGTCTGACACAATCCTTATTTCATATAAAAGAATTGAAAATGATAAATGCACTGACCAAGTTTCATACCTTCCGAAGAATTCTAACACATTTTTTTGTAATTATTAAAAACTTTAATACTACTACTTAAAAGTACCATGGGAGCTGCCATTTTTATTTCAAAACATGCAGATTATGATGTCATTAGTCCAGCAGGATGTTGGAATGCTTTGTATTTTTTTTAAATCTACCTCAAGTTTTCTAGCTAATGAAAAATTGTTTTTCTTTTGTAAGGGTCAAGGAATATTTTGTGTACACATGAAGTTATCAAAACATGCTGTTAAAACTTTGTGTCACATCATTTTGGAATAAAAACTTTAATCACCTTTATAAAGAAATACATTATAATCCTAATGTCCCTATCGGGGAAATTATGTCATCATGTACAATATTTCAATGCAGAATTGAACAATCTGGCAGCCCATGTGTCGATTTCAAACATGAATAAACTTGAGATAGGAATAAGACTTTGACTTGCTGTGTTTGGCAGTTGGTTAAGAGTTTTATCCTCTATCATATGAAATAATTATTGTATCAGACTTTATGTCTCCTTTAAGTTTCAGAACCGCATCCGGTGTAGTCAACATTCTGACCGTATTATATGCTATAGCCACTACATGGCTGCTACACAAGTACTGCAAGTATTTCCTAGCTAGTGCCTCAGGCTACCGAGTGAGGCGTTTATCTTACTACATCCGGTGAGACTAGCTTCATTCATTTCAAATTTCAAATAATATTATTCTCCTTCACTATATCTTTGTGACTCTTCAAAAAATATTTTGGTGTAATAGATATTTTCTATTATGTTTCTGAACAGTGAAATATCTAAATAATACCATTCTTCATTCACTTTTTTAGACCTGGGTATTAAGATATTAGATTGGCATTCTTTAAACGATGCCAATTTACATGACTTTTGCGAATAAAAACGACGCCATAAATTTATATAATTAGCGTTGCTGAAATTGACAGTAGCTTAGTAACCATTAAAATACAACTTTCAATAAATAGAACTTAATTTGAAGTCAATATTCTCTTCATTTATTAAAATTCAAAATATAGTTCTTAATTAAAAGATGACGGTTTTGAGCACAACACTAGACCTGTGGTGCTGAGGGCCACGACAGAAACATAATTCTCAATTTAAAGATGGCGGATTTTGAGCCTGGGGTCTACAATACTAGAACTGTCGTGTCCGGAGGGCCTCGACGGAAAAAAATCCATTCAACAGTTTAAAGTCCTACAAACAATTTTTGTTGGGCACTACCATTATAGAAAGAAGTGAGCAAAATGTGGCAGAATACAAATTATTTCCAGTAAGTGAGCTGAAACAAAGAACTCTACTGTAGATGCTGCGGACAGGCGAAAGTATAGGCCATTATTTTGCGTTGTAAGAACTGCCAACATCCCGGACTTAAGTGCTTGAATGCGTCAAAACATTACATTCTTTGTGAATGCGTTCGGGGAGAAAATGTTGCTCTATTTTGTTTATTTTTGTAATATTTTGCTCATTTAAAAAAAACTTTGCCTACCTTCGGGAACTTACTGGCCAAGTTTTGGGTAATGTCTTGCATTTCCGGACAATTTTCTTCAATTATAGGAGCATTTTCTGGAAGAAAAATCCTTAAAAAAAACAATGTGCAGGTAAATTTATTTGGTTATTTATTTTAGGGATCAAATTGGGACCAGCACGGACAAAGCTAGGGGGTTTGGGGTGCAAAATTCTCGAGTAGGGGGCCACTTTGCTGAGAGTGGAGGCCATGACCCCCAGTTAGTGTGCTAAAAAAGGCCCTACAGCAGGGTCTCAAGAGAGGGTGAAAGGGAAAGTGCATAAAGTCCTGAAACTTGACAAAGTGGATGGCGTGGGAAAAAGAAAGTATGATTAAATTAGAAAATATGTTATCAAAATGGAACATTTTGGACCTACAAAATTTCCCCCTGGAACCTAACAGGGCTTCGCCACTGGACTCCACCTAAGCGGTCCGCTGTCACCACGCCGTTAAGCGCATGCGTTGCGTGCGCAGTGCCGCCTTATGGTGCCACCGTGTGATTTTAATAACAATCTGGTGTGACCAATCCCCCCCCCCCGCAAGCGGGCGGGCGGGCCGGCAGGCGGGCCGGCAGGCGGGCCGGCAGGCGGGCCGGCAGGCGGGCAGGCAGGCAGGCAGGCAGGCATAATAGTAATAACAATAATAATAATAATAATAATAATAATAATAATAATAATAATAATAATAATAATAATAATAATAATAATAATAATAATAATAATAATAATAATAATAATAATAATAATAATAATAATAATAATAATAATAATAATAATAATAATAATAATAATAATAATAATAATAATAATAATAATAATAATAATAATAATAATAATAATAATAATAATAATATAATATATATATATATATATATATATATATATATATATATGTATATGTATATATATATATATATATATATATATATATATATATATATATATATATATATATATATATATATGTATATATATTTAAATATATATATATATATATATATATATATATATATATATATATATATATATATATATATATATATATATATATATATATATATATATATATATATATATATATATATATATATATATATATATATGTATATACATATATATATGTATATATATATATATATATATATATATATATATATATATATATATATATATATATATATATATATATATATATATATATATATATATATATATATATATATATATATATATATATATATTATATATATATATATATATATATATATATATATATATATATATATATATATATATATATATATATATATATATATATATATATATATATATATATATATATATATATATATATATATATATATATATATATATATATATATATATATATATATATATATATATATATATATATATATATATATATATATATATATATATATATATATATATATATATATATATATATATATATATATATATATATATATATATATATTATATATATATATATATGTATATATATATATATATATATATATATATATATATATATATATATATATATATATATATATATATATATATATATATATATATTATATATATATATATATATATATATATATATATATATATATATATATATATATATATATATATATATATATATATATATATATATATATATATATATATATATATATATATATATATATATATATATATATATATATATATAATAATAACCTCAGTAAGTAAAGCGATTGATAATATTACATGAATATTACCAAAGACATAGTATGTTGAATCTAATCGCAATTTGGTTTACAGTAAGCATAGCAATTAATATATACATAAATTAACTTTACGGGTACCTAAGTAAAGTAATCAACTACGCTTACGTATAAACGTTGGCTACCTCGCAATAGACAAAATAGAAAGGATTATATTTAAAACGTAGATTATAATACCTATGTGCTCAGTTGAAATGTAATGTACTGAAAAGTAATGTACACCGTTAAGCCTACTAAAAGGACGGACATACAGCAATAAGCACTGTTTAAGCTGTGCAGTCTCATATAGAGATGCTAAGGGAAACTAAGACGGAAGAAAAAAAAGAAGAAAAAAAAAACAACAGTGAGGCGATGAAGCAAAGCCAATATGTGGTAGTTGCTTTTCACAAAAAAAAAGAAAAAAGTTTAAATCTTGTTACAGCTGTACAGCATGGAGATCTAGTCACATATCTCCATGGTTACAGGTAAGTAGAGTAACTACACAGAATAACTTTAACTGGAAAAGGATGACTTATATCCCCTTCCCCGTAAAACAACAAGCAAAAGGCCATAAGAGCGAGGGAATGCAAATGTCTCGTAAAATAACTTGAATGGGTTGCTCGCTTAATTCATTGTTATTAACTTTTCAACCGATAGAAGGAAATTAAACTTTCGTGAAAAAAAAACCCAGTGGCATCGGATTTAGTTTTATTTATCTTACAACAAAAGATTAAAGTATTTAGCATGCAGTAAAAAGAAGTTAAGCGGGTGGTACGCCTTAGTGGCGTATCCGAAAAAAACATATGACCGGAAAATATCAAAGTTAATCTCAAGGCATAGATTATAAGCATTGATCCAAAAATTTTGAAGATAGGCGCACCTCCAGAATAAATGGTCAACTGTTTCAGTCTCAAGTTCACAAAATGTACAAATTGGGGAGTCACTCAAATCAATCTTATGTAAATAAACGTTAGCACCAATGATTCTGTGTAAGAAACGAAATTGAAAAACTGAAGCTTATTCTCTCTCACGGCACTAAATGGAAGTTTAAAATCAATTTTCCAATCCGCAGGTACATTTACAATCTCCTGCTCCCACTTATTCACGGATTTAGGCATTACAAAGAATACTGCAAAAGGTAACTGTAAACATGACGTTTGGCTTGCAGGCAGAAGAAAAGGTTATTAAACGATTTATGTTATCATTAACGGGCTGAAAGGGAAATAAGTTTTCTTTCCAAAATTTTGGGATTGCATAATGCCGAAATAATAAGTAAAGGGAAAATTTCTTAAATTGAATTTAGTAACCAAAGAATCATAACCAAGGGGGTTGCCGTTATCATAAAAATATAAAAATAAAAAAATCCTCAAAAGACTATTATAAAAATCACCTGGGAATTAATCTTGATGAAAGAGTTGTTCAGAACATATTAGTTGGCATAATTGTAGTTTACAGGTTCATGGTAATTATAATCTGACCAAGCCTGACAAACATGTGAAATAAAAATATTTGAAATTCATAAATCTTGCGTGGAAAAATTACCGTAGAAAACTAGAACCATACCTCTTTAAGAAATAGTCAAAGAATGACTTCCATGGTCTATCAACATTGTCAAGATTCATCAGAACCCATTTACATTTCAAAGTCTCTGCAAAGATGAACATATTGATCATTCTAAGACCACCATCACACTTATCATTACACAGTACAATTCTCTTGACTTTATCAGGCTTATTACTCCAGATGAACTTAAAGAAAAGTGAGTTCAACTCATCAAAAAACTTGTCTGGAGGACTAGGTAGAACAGTTAACGGGTAAAATATTTGGGAAATTGCAAATGATTTTCAGATTTGGATTTTACCTATAGGTGATCACGGGTTGCCCAAATTTGTAAGAGATGTTTAATTAGTGACAGCTTAGGGACATAATTAATTCCAAAAAAAATCCTCGTGGTGATGGGAAAAGGAGATACCCAGGTAAGTACAAATTATTATTATATATTCCAGTACAAATTTAAAACATTTGTAAAAAGGAAAAAGTACATGCATACACATATCAAAACACATAGCAGAAAATAACAGAATATGAATAAATAAATAAGGAGAAAAATTAAAGATAAAAGGTTTAAAACAGTAATTTTAACTCTCCTGTCTGTATCAAGTAAATTGCCGCACGGTAAATGAATGAGTTTTTGTAGACGTGTTTTCTGTATTTTGGCAACTTATGTTAGGGTTTCGGAGGTTTCTGTTTGAACGTACTAGATGACTTTGTAATGTATTGTGTAAAGGATGGTTTTGTTCTTTGTTGATTTTTGTCCCCATTGCAATGAATTCCGATTTCGCCCTGTCATTTAAATGCCGTTACAAATACGATGGATGTAATTATTAACATGATTTGGACATTCTGTAGCATAGGGCCCCAGTAAAAAATGAAAGAATTCTCCAAATTTACTTTAAGACCAGAATTATTTGAGAATTTGCAAAGAACATCATAAACTTCGCGAAGGGAAGTGTCTGAACCATCATAGATTATAACCGACGGTATCATCGGCATATTGGGAGATCTTAAATGAGAATTACTAACATGAACTTACCCTTAATATTGTCATTACAATTGATTAATACATTTACAATCTCAGTACATATTATAAATAAATACGGGTTAAGAGGACAACCCTGGCGGACGCCTCTTGACACTTTGAAATAAGTAGAAACATAACTATTAATTGTTACACACGTGGTTGCATCTTTATAAAAGGTTGTTATCCATTGAATTAACGAGGGACCGAAGTTAAGGTAAGAAAGAGTATTGAATATAAAATTTCAATCAAGACAATCAAATGCTTTCTCATAATCTAAAAATAGTAGGGCACGAGGTGTAGAACTGTCTTTGCAAATATAAATAACAGAATAATGTCGTATACAATTCTAACATTTTCACCAATATATCTCCCTTTAATAAAGCTTGTTTGGTCATAACTGATCATTTTAGATATTACATTTTTAATCCTGGTAGCAATTGCTTTAGCTGCCAGCGATCTTTTAATCAACATTTAATAGCGCTACAGGGCACCAGTTTTTTGAAAATCTGGGGTCTTTGTTATTCTTAGGAATTGAGCTTATACATACTCTGCCCTGTCATCAGAAACAAAACTATTTTGAAAAGAAAAGTTAATTGAGTTAAGTACCAATTCATCCACCTCACTCCAAACAAATCTGTAAAATTCAGCAGGGATGCCATCGGAACCAGGTGATTTATTAAGGGACATGGAAAATAAGGACGTGTTTTACTGAAAGTGAGGTACATCTTACAACTAAATCTTTCATTCTCCAAAAGCTTAATATGAATAATATTGAAACTATTGTAAAAACGATCAGAAGAAATATTAGGCTGAGTATCAAGCTTCTCATAAAATAATTTCGCTTCAAATAGAATATCTTCAGAATCAGATAATGAAACATTGTTATCGGTAATTATTTCCTTAATGGTACTTGCAACCTCAAGTTGTTTCTCTTTTCCAAGCTTAAAAAGTAATTTGTGTTATTTTCCCCTTCCTCCACCCACCTTGCCCTGGACCGAATTATAATACCCTTAAGTTTAAAATCATATAAAAGATCTTACTGGTTTCTAGCATCAGCTAGTTGCCTCTTTACATCATCAGAAGAAAAAGTAACTAATAAATGTTCAAGTTGTGTAATTTTTGCAATTAAATCGTACTCTGACTGCTTACGTTTTTTGCCTTTGATTAGAATAGGTGATGGAAGGCTCTAATATTTAACTAACAAATCTCCCATATAAGGACAGGACTTAGCTTATTGTACGAGGAAATAGTATTGCGGATAGTATCTTATATGAGGTCAACATACTTGATCGTTAAGTAGAGCGGTATTTAGCTTCCAAATTCCTCTGCCTCGTTTTTGATTCCACAAGAAAACAAGAGTTACGCTAGAGTGATCAGAGACAAAAACAGGTGAAATGGTCCTACAATCAGTTACAGTGTTTTTCAAGGAGCATGAGATAAGGAAAAAGTGCAATCTACAGTGGATAGAATGGCTGAATGGTCGATGTTGGAATGCCAGGAAAAAGCCTTGTGTTTTGGGTTACGATCACGCCAGATATCAATAAAAGCTGCATAGCATGAATTGTCGCGGAGCGAACATTAAAATTTGTTTGTGGGAGACTCCCAGCTTATCTAAATCTAAATTCATTACAAAATTAAAGTCCCCATTACAAATAATAAAGGCTTAAATAGTATTATTGCTAGTAATATAGTCCGATATTGTAAAAATAACATGAGCATTGTCTAGGTTGGGGGCACAAATGTTGATTAAGGCAAATTGTGAATCGTAAGTAAAGATAACAATTTTAATAAAGCGACCATTGTATCCTCAATAACTTTCTTAATATTACAAGTAATAGTAGGCTTAATAAGGATGGCAGTCCCTCTACTGAGGTTTGAACCGTGCGAGATAAAAATCTTGCCGCCCCATTCATTCAACCAGAAATTAAAATTAGAAGGGGTGGAATGGGTTTCTTGCAACAAAAAAATCTTAACTGTGCCTGTGTAAAAAAGTTAATATTTTCTTGCGTTTTTTATTGTCCCTTAACCCCCTTAGCTTAGAAGTACACAAACTGAAACCTGGATTTATCTAATGAAGGATCGCATTAAATCTTGTTTGCGTAATGAAGTTGGATATACAGAATACTGTCAATTGCATACAATAGCATGTATATGCAAAATAGACTAAGCTTATATAACGAGGTATATCAATTGTGCATAGGCCTACATAATCACAGGCTGCATAACAGAGATGGATGGAATAAAGACAAAAAACAAAAAAGTCAATCCAAACGAAAAACTCGGCAAAATTATTTCGGAAAAGTCCATCATAGGACGTGACGGTTGGTGTCTGTGCAAGGAATGCAAAGGACTGATAATTAATTTTAAATTCATTTCACGTATTGGTTTATTCCATAAATCGAAAGCTGAAGTGATAGTTGAAGGTAAGTCGTTGTCAGATTAGGCCGGTAATGGATTGGTTAGCTAAAACATGATGATGAAGTGTGAGAAATCCCTAGTGTACCGTCATTTGGGTAGATCCAGGTCCTTTCTTAGTCGAAGTTGTATGGTCTGTCATCCCCTTTTCTCCAACGTCCTGCATAGAAGCGGAGTTTTACTCCATTTTGGCATAGGTCCTGTACTTGGCGTGACCATTTCCTTTTTTCTTTTAGGTCTGATTGAGATAGGTCATCAATGATGTAGTAGTTTTTTTAGGTCAGGTTTGACGGGAATTTTTCAGAGTGAATATCTTATCTTGATAGGAACTTAGTTTAATAAGCAAGTGACGATCTTTGCGCTGGTTCACGTTACCATCACGATGTGCACATTCAATTTTGAGTAAGTCAAGGCCAGTTTCTTTCAGGATTCTTTTTGCTACCTCGATGCAGTTTTCTCCCTCTGTTGTTTTCACTCCAACAATACGTAGATTAATGCGACAAGAAAAACGTTTGTTTTTGTTTATCAAGGCAGCATGTGTTGTTGTTTTTTTCTCCTCGAGCTTCATGACTTTTTTTTCTTCAAAGTTTCACATCCCTCGTTTAGCACATCCTTCCTTTTTAGGTAGTTTAGACACCGTTTGTCTCAGATCAACAATTGCTTTATTGAATTCGCCTTCTAGCCTTTCCAGCTCATGAGTTATGTTTCGCTTTATTTTGTCAATCGATTTGGTGAATTCTCTAGACCGTATTTCTTCTTCTTCTTCAGTCTGAATCGTCTGCTTGATTTTTAGAATGGCGTGTTAGGCTAGACCGTAGGCTGAGTTGAAAATCAGAGTCTCTCCGCCTACTTTTATTTTTGCTTCCTTGCGGCCTTCCTTTGGTCATTTTCACTGAAATTCAGGTAATAATTTCAGAAATGTTGTTTAGTTATAATATATAATGATTGGCAATTTTAACCATGCAATACTAGATAAAAAATCAGAAATATCTTCAGCCCAAATTGAGCAGTTGCCCTTCTACACCGATATGACAGGCCAACCCCCACTACTACTACTACTACTACTACTACTACTACTACTACTACTACTACTACTACTACTACTACTACTACTACTACTACTACTACTACTACTACTACTACTACTACTACTACTACTACTACTACTACTACTACTACTACTACTACTACAACTAATGATAATGATAATAATAATAATGATAATAACAATAATAATTACAATAACAATGAAAATAACAATAATAATAATAATAATACACCCCTGGATCCGCCTTCGTTTGGAGGTTGCTAGCATCTTTTGATTGGGAAGGCGTATTGAAACATCAGTTGCCAACTGTGGATTCCTAAATGTGAATTCCAGAAGAAAAACTTTTTAATAAAGCTAAATCCATCCAAGCCATTAGGCTTAGGCTCATTAGGCCGGTACTTATCCCCGGTTTCCATGGCGCAAGCGGATGAGAGTACATGACTCCCCTGAACATCGCAGTCCAGTCCAGTCCATCGCAGATTAACTCCCCAGCATTGCTGGGACTCATTTTACAGCTGAGTGGACACAAGCAAGTAGAGTAAAATAAAGCAAGTAAAGTGTTTTGCTCAAGGACACAATGCAGCGCTCACGACGGGATCAAACTCGGTACCTCTAGAGCATGACTCCTTATAACCATTGAGCCACAGCACCTCTGAATGTGCCAGAAGAGAATCTGTAGGCCGCTTATAAAGCTCTGAAGATTTCTTGTTTTGGTGCCGTAAAAATGAAAACAAAGTTTAACAAGTTTGAAAATTCAATAGATGAGAAAAAGAAACTTTTAAATTCTAACCATAAAATACCATTTCTAAACAGGTAGAGATGAATTTTACTGAAAGTTTTATATATTTGGGTCAAAAGAGTGTCAAAAGGGTCAGAAAAGCATGCCATGATTGGAAGTTTAAATCTTGGTCAAATTTTGGGAAGTTGACCCCCTCCCTCCAACTATTGGAACAGAGGATTAGATGAGCGAAGTTTTGAATGGAACAATTAACAAACAATCGCAGCATAATAATAAGGTTCCTGTAAATACATACAAATATACTTTTTTGCAAGGCGAATTTTGACACCTTTTTATCTTATTTTAAGACTCCCTAATTTTAGGAAATTTTTTACAAGGGGATCATGCGCCACTCATCAGAGATATGATAATACAAATCACTTATAAATATATGTTACACATGTTTTCCGCGGTCTAGGAAGATATTTGACATGGGGAGGGCAGATTTTAGTTTTATTCCAACAAGCCTATAAACGTGTGTGAGCCTCATAAATCTTAAAACAGTTTGTAAAGGGAAGTAGGAAGAAACTTTATTTACATTATTGGAAATTTTCCAAAACGTTTGTAACATTTCCCGAAAATTTGAAGCAAATTTCACGAAAACTGAAAAAGGTCATTTACCGAGCAGCAACGTCAACATTTGATAGAAACTCAATTTACCAGTGCAATTTTTCTGCATGCAAACCTTAAACTGATAAAAGGTTCTTTCCCCCGGAGAGGCGACCCTGGCGTTACTTTTTGGCTTTAAGTGATACTATAGCTTCCACTATTTCAAAGTATTTATAAAGGTTAAAGAAAAGTAATTGAGAATACAAAAAGTAAAATTTCAGAATTAAAGACCAAAGACTGCCATTTGTTCTAATGTTTTGTTATCAGAAATCTCCACCTGG
The DNA here is from genome assembly GCA_020152595.1 of Chiridota heheva. Classification (NCBI taxonomy): domain Eukaryota; kingdom Metazoa; phylum Echinodermata; class Holothuroidea; order Apodida; family Chiridotidae; genus Chiridota; species Chiridota heheva. Next base: position 1,104,521 of record JAIGNY010002198.1, read on the forward strand.
ATGGTAGCCTAGTCATTAGCCAAATAAATTATTGCCAGGTGTAAAACGTTTAATAGTTTTTACATGCCTTCCGATATTACCTTTTCGAACATTCACAGAGACTTAATTAAAGTTGATACCAAGTGAACAATTTCTGTGGGGATACTAAAATTTGGATAATTATTCAATTGAGCCAAAAACAAATTACTCTTTTGAAGCCCATGAATCGTGTGCATTTAATTCTTTCGAGACTATAAACTGATCCAACTTCAGCCTAAGATATGTTGGCTGGTCTGTGGTTAAGATATGTTTAAAACCCATGCAGAGTTTAAGAGGCACCATCCACTTACCTTTAAATATGGCAGGCAGCTATGCCATGTCATACCGCAGTATGACATATCTGAAAGGGCATGCCCCTTTCCCATCCCAACCAAAATTTAAAAATTCAATCGGGCCAAAAATTGTAGTGGTCTCTCTCTTTTGTTTTAGTTGTAAATTTGCAGCCATAAAAGATAGAAAATTACAATGGTAACCAGGAAAATATTAATTCTTAAGCAGGAAATGTCCTATTTTGACCATATGGGCCTATATTAGCCTGGTTATTTTTAACTAGGATATCCTGGTAAAAAATAAGAACAATCTTAATGTAAATTCTATTAATGAACGGGTTTAATTTAACAAGGAATAATGTTAATTTCAACGCTTTATCCTGGTCAGTATTAGGTTTTCATCCGAGGAAAGATCCATGAGAATAAAACATTGCCAGCACTTCAACGGTAGTATGCAAATCAAGTTCTTTTCCTCCCCATCCCAACCGAAATTTGGGAATATATTTAGTCCGAAAATCGTAGTGGCCTTTCTGTTTTGTTTAGGGTTTAAATTTACAGCCATAAAAGATAGAAAATTACAATGGTATCCAGGAAAATGTTAAATCTTAAAGAGGAAATGTCCTATTCTAACCACATGGGCCGATATAAGCCTAGTTATTTTAACCAGGATATCCTGATAAAAAATAATAAAAGATTTAATATCAGTTTCATCAATGAATGGGGTCATTTTTTCAGAGAATAATGTTAATTTCAACGCTTTATCCTGGTCAGTATTAGATTTCCACGCGAGGAAATAATTATCTGTCCATGAGAATAAAATATTGCCAACACTTCGAAGGCAGTATGCAAATCAAGTTCTTTTCCTTCTTATCCCAACCGAAATTTGGAAATTCAATCAGTCCGAAAATCGTAGTGGCCTCTCTGTTTTATTTTCGTTTTATATTTGCAGCCACAAAAGATGGAAAATTACAATGGTAACTAGAAAATATTAAATCTTCAACAGAAAATGTCCTATTCTAAACATATGGGCCTATAACCTGGTTATTTTAAGCAGGATATCCTGGTAAAAAATAATAACAATTTTAATGTCAATTTCAACAATGAACGGGGTCATTTCAACAAGGAATAATATTAATTTCAGACTTTATCCTGGTCAGTATTAGGTTTTCACCCGAGGACATATCAATGAGAATAAAATATTTCCAACACTTCGAAGGTAGTATGCAAATCAAGTTCTTTTCCTCCCCATCCCAACCGAAATTTGGGAATTCAATCAGTCCGAAAATCGTAGTGGCCTCTCTTTTTTGGTTTAGTTTGATATTTGCAGCCATAAAAGATGGAAAATTACAATGGTAACTAGGAAAATGTTAAATCTTAAGCAGCAAATGTCCTATTCTTACCATATTGGCCTATATAAGCCTGGTTATTTTAAGCAGGTAAAAGTAAGAACAATTCTAATGTCAATTTCAACAATGAATGGTGTCATTTTGACAAGGAATAATGTTAATTTCAACGCCTTATCCTGGTCAGTATTAGGTTTTCACCCGAGGAAATTTCCATGAGAATATAATACTACCAACACTTCTTTTCGCAATTGAATGGCCATGTAGATAATTGTTGTGCAGGAATTTGAGGCTGTGATCATGTCACAAATAGTCTTGATTTTCATCAACTCTACGCAAACCAGGTAGAAATTTCCCGAAAATTTTTCACCTTAAATATCTCCTTTGATTGAATGTTTTTGAATACAATCTTCACCTACTTACTGAGACCATTTGCTTTCTTCAGTGAGTTGCCATGTAACTTCCTGATTTGTTTTTTGGTGCAGTCCTTTTTCATCATGAGAGATAAATAGATCGACCACTTAACTAATCCTTTAAAAAAAATTGTTTAGTATTATCAACCAGAGAATTTTGTGGCTATCGATTCATGTTTAACCCATCTCCCGTAGCTCAACCAGAAAGTCAAGCATGAACCAGGAAACACAATAACAAAATCTGTCCTGAAAAAGTTTTTGAAATTTTGACGTGGGAGTGGCAAGCAAATGACGTAGTCGCAGTGAGAACGGGTCATCTAATTGAACGAACTAATTATCTTATAAATGAGAACCATAGTAGTTATAAACCAAACTTGAATACAATTTATATGTAATCCCAATATTGAAATAAAAGAAATATAGTTTTTAAATAATTTATTTATTTTAATATTTCTATTCTTTTAAAAGTAGCAGTATTGCCAAAATTGATTAGATTGCCTAGTAAATTTCTACTAAATTTGCTTCTGGCTGTCAGTTTTCAGACTCTTTGTATTGTTGATTAAAAATTATCAATATATTTATTACCATAAAGCCCAATAGATTTAAAAGAAATATCTAATAGATATAAAACTTATAAAGCAATTATAAATTAAATAATTTTACATTATAAAAAATACAATTGCAATAAAGATGTTACATAAAATTGAGTTTATATTACATTTTCAAAGTACAATTTGACTATTGTAATCGATTACTATCTATGCGTTTTTTTGTTTCTTGAATTTGCCCTTTGAACTTACAAAGATGGTTCGATAGTACTCAGTCTTTATCACATGCACTGAATTGGTTTCCAACGACAGGTAGGCCTATACAGCAGGAGGTACGGTCCACACTAAACTATTGAATTCTAACGCTAGCGATAGCATGTGTATTTGGAATTCGTGTATTTAGGCAAGTTGTATACTCTGTACACTGGATTTAGGTAGGGTATATGCGAACGTAAAAATACCTTGTTATGTTAAGCTGAAAGTACGATCGTTAGCATCGCAACAACGTCTGAACGTAGCCCAGCAGTTGGCCGTGTGAGAAGAAGTGATTTTTTCCCCACTGGAACCGAACATAACTTAGAAATAAACATGAATTACTCTAAAATTAACGCCTTCTTTCCGTATCCAGATTATTTGGGTCTGTTAAATATGGTAATACATGATCTGCCTGAATATTACAGAACTGAACCCACCCTTGGTTGGTGGGGTGAATATCAGAAGTACTGTTTCATTACAAAGAAAGAAGTATCTGTTATCATATTTATGGCACTATTATGGACACTTTTACGTTGGATTCTCACCTTGTGCTTTTTCACAGTAAGTATGATGGACCAGTTAAACAGTCTGTGTAAAAAATGTAAAACATGGTCCACCTTAGGCCTAGACACTAGTATTAGTATCGATAGGCCTACATAACCTCTTCTACAGTACAGTGGTCACAAAAGAGCATACAAATTAATACGACGCCCCTTAAAATTTTGCCAAATGTAACCATAGGTCTACAGACAAAGCTGAACAACTTTCTCCAACTTGCGTTTTGGTAGATTTCCCGAATTCCTTGTAAAAATTGCCAATTTTCTGGAAGAAATTGTGTCTTGTGAGTTGCAACTAATGTTGCAAATGCACGCTTTTTTTAACTTGAAAAAGGAGGGTACAAAATGGGTGCAGATACAAAAAAATCCACACTGTGTTCACTGCAAGATGCTTGAGTTGTTGCGCACTTATAATTATTTGAATTTAGCTACCTCAACCATTGAGTCAACGCCCTTGTTCTTTTGTTAATATTAATACATACAAATTGTACACGCCAACATAAGTAACACTCACGTAGGACACATCGGTGCGTTCATACGCTCAAGGTTACACAGGCGATGTAGATGCGCACTTAAATTATGTCAATCACTTCCTTACGCAGCGTCCTATCTTTTTGGTTGGGGAAAATGCTTACATATCACATTTTCGTCAAGATGCTTAGAAAATCTCTTGAAACTTTATTTTTGAACAAAAAATGTGTATCCTTTAGAAAAGCAATTGAGTTATCACGATATTTACAAAGTAAAACCAATTAAAGTTTCTGTGTGCTGATTTTCATGTTAAAATATGGAAGTCTTCCCACTGAAAACACGTTGGAGCCCATTGACTTTGCTTAAGCGTGTAGAATTTTATGTATTTAATTGTTCATACTCTAATTCAGAGGGAATGAGTTGGAGTATGAAGATTCGTACCAGGTCCACCTTTGACCTGGAATAGTCTCGGCCCCTACTAACGTTAGTACTGTAGGCCTAACGTTAGTTATTCGTCATATACCCTGTTCCAGGCCTTTCACTACCTTTGATACCTATGATGAATTTTGCATGAAAAGCTTGCTGCCTGAAGGTCCAGATCTAGTAAATCTGAGCTTAAGAGCTCATTTGTGTCACTCGCTTGCACCAATGCTTATCAAGTCTGTTTTTGAAAAAGGTTCAGGTTATTAGCATCCATCACAACAACTGGTAGAGACTCCCAAAGTTTACAAACATGGTTAGAAAAGAAATTGTGACGAACATTTGTGTTTGTTTGTTTGTACATGATCCTCCCTTACAGGAACTCGGCAAGACTCCTATATGGAGCATAGATGCCAAGCTGTAGCCTGCATAGCAGATGCCAGTGTGTGCTACCGGGACGGAAGTGGATGAACACCGGGTTTTCACCCTACTCTTTTTGAGAAGTGTTCAGAGAAGCAGGTAGGGTGTGACTGTCCTACCATCAGGACCGACGACTTAACGTCCCCTTCGAAGGACAGCGAGCGCCATTCAACCATTGCCACTTTTCTCAACAGCTGAATGAGGAGCAGGAGCTGCAAACGAGGTACTTCCGTTTGATGATCGGCGTATCTGTCTGCATAGCTGTGGAAAAACTGGTTAGACCTGTCCGAGGCTTGAACCAGGTACCTCCAGCATCTCAGCCGTGTGCTCTACCAACTGAGCTACCCTGACTCCTTAATGCGACAATATGGTTTTAGAAATAAAGGTTGCGACAATATGGTTGTAGAATCTTCTCCACTGATCTGTTTTTTTTGTTGTTTTTCTTGGCTTATGTTCACTGATTGTTGTTGTTTCTGATTTACGGCCAGACAGAGTTATTCAAGTCCTATGTAGCTACGTGATACATTTTATTCTAACTGAGTTACGATGCTCTGCTATGTTTTCCAGCATGAAGCTCCTCTTTCAAATTACCTGTCTTTTGTGTGTCCAGCTTTGCACTCAATACAATTTTTTAACTTCTTTTTTATAGTGGTTTCTTCAGCTAGAAAGTGTAAAAATATATTCCTTAACACCAAAATCAGATGATTCTTGGCACACCTCTGTCTGTCTTCGCACTCTACAGTGTTAAGTTTGTACTGAGAATGTCAAAGTTCAAAAATTGTAGTCATGTGACTATTGCCTGATAATTGCAATAGCGTTTGCAATTTCTATGTGGGGTCCATTAAATATTTGAATTATGCAAAGAAATGCAACTACTTATCGTTCACTTTCGTTAAAAAAGATCTAAAACAGAAAAAAAGATGAATAATTATTTGCTGATTTTAAAGATGAAACAGAGATACCGCATACATGAATTTTGTCCACCCCTTAGTATAATGAAGAAGCCCTGAGTACAAATGCGCAGGCATGACACTCAACAAAAGTTTTGAAACATGGCGACCAACACATTATCGGTGGAAAATTCAACTAAAATTCCCCCATTAAAAGTTGCAGATTAAAAATTGTTCCACTGCTAACTCATAGAAGAGGCAAAAACCCATCACACTGTGTGGAAAGAACAATTATTTATCGCATTTAGGAAAATATGGGTTGCTTAAGTCTTTAGTCTAGTCGGAAACACGATATCTGCAACAACCTATGAACACAAAACAAATGTCCCAGTGATAACATACGTGCATGTGAGTTGTGACAGTAACTGCTATTGGCCTAGGGTAAGTGTATCTGAATCGGTTAAGTCGGCAAAATTCCTTTAAGAGGACATGAATGCCAACCGAGTATGAAAAGTATGAGTAAAAAAACTAGTTAGCAATACAAGTGTTAGTAAGTTTAGCTTTGAAACAGTTGAGACTTGGTGCATGTACAATGTCTGACAGTAAAACATTCCAATCCTTTGGTGTGTGAGAGAGGAAAGAGTGTTTATATACATTCTTTTTAGCATAGGGAACCTGGAAATTAAGGTCATGATTATTTCTTGTATTAGTTCTGACGGTGGGGATAAGTTCATCTTTATTGATGGCGACAAGATTGTTATTGATTTTATATAGCATATGTAGCCTGGTGTTGTATCTTCTTGTTTTTAGCAAGGGCCAATCTTATTTATGAAGCATGTTTTTTACACTAGATTTATAAGAGTAGTCTGCCATACAGAACCTGGCTTATCTCCTTTAAATAGATTCAAGTTTATCCACATCGCACTGGTGATAGGGGTCCCAGACTGCTGATGCGTACTTAAGTACTGGCCTGACTAGAGCTTTAAAAGCTGTGGATTTAACGTCGGTGGGACAGTTTGAGAGGTTACGTTTTGATAGGCCAAGTACAGAGTTAGCTTTCTTGGTTATGTTACGTATATGTTTATCCCATCTAAGTTTATTATCAATTTCAACACCCAGGTATGGGTGGGAGTTGACATGTTTTAGTGGCTGGTTGCATAAGGTATAAACAGGTGATTTAAAGCATTTCTTAGAGGAAATTGACAAGATGTAGCATTTAGAGGGGTTGAAATTCATTAGCCATCTGTTTTGCCATTGTTCAAGTTTGTTAAGATCATTTTGGAGGATTTGTTTTTCAGAGGGGCTATCAATTATTCTGTACACAAGGCAGTCATCAGCAAACGGTCCAACTGTGCTGTTTATACTATCAGGGATGTCATTTACATATAAAAGGAAAAGTAATGGACCCAAAACAGTACCTTGTGGTACACCGGATAAAACCTGTTTAGAATCAGAGATTTCACTATCACAGACAACACGCTGGATGCGGTTGTTGAGGAATGATGCAAACCAGGCCAGAAGATTTCCATTAATGTGTAACTATTACTATACTAATCTAGGTTAAGCTAGTGAGATAAACACCTCACTCAGTAGGCACTACTTGCAAGGCAGTACTTGCATAGGCCTACTGAGTGAGACAATGCATAATAGGCCTAACGTTACACTCATAATGTTGAAAACCACTCAGACAACCACAACTAACATAATCATGAATTTAAAACCCTTCCCAGAACTGACTGTAGGTTCTTACAAATACAAGCTACGTTTTTGATTTCATTAGCATCTTGAAATTTTAAAATATCTTTTAAATTAAGTTACCATTGAAATGATTAACATTTTGTATGTAAAAAAAACCCTCTAAATTTCGGAAGAAATTACATTCCGATCACTTCGCAAATCCCTCACTTTTGGAAATGCATACACAATTAGTTCGCATATTACCCGAGTGTGCTGGCAACTGCTATTTTGAAATTTTTTGTCAGTAAATGCGTGCACTGTTTAAAATAATGCTCTTCGCACGTTGTCTTCACCGACGCTCTATTATTCGACAACTTTTCAACTAATTAGATACATCCACTAAAGGCGCTGTTCAAAAAATAATCCACTAGCGAAGGCTCTTGCACAAAACGCAATTTAAGACAGTTTCCTTCATTAAACCCATGCTCAAAATGTAAGTGAACGGCTCATTATAGTATTATTGATTATATTTATTTAGTATTATGTAAAAGTGTCCCATTACGATGAAAGGCATTTTGACCTTAGATCGTTGTGGAAAAGCCTAACGTTAGTAACTTTAGCGTGTTGTCGAAATTCATCTACGCTTCCTGTGATAAGCCAAAACAGCAGTTTTAACATTATAAGGTATATAGCATTTTATAGCTGTGTATAGCAGCCATATAGTTAGTGGCTGTAGCGTATACTACAGTCAGATGTTATCTAAGGCTAAATAGAATGGTGATACCCAATTTTGTTCACTTGAGGACTATTTGGTTGAAGAAAATGTGACAGAAGTATTATTTCCTAAGTTCACAGTTTCACACAGAAAAGAGAAATTCCTTTTCTCTAGGCCTACACCAGTGATAAATTCTTTAAATTTGCTATTTACATTTAGTACTTATTTTCCTGGAAATAAAAAAGTGTTGCTCGCCCTGTTGATGCTGCAAGTGAACTCTAATTTGTGCGTTTAATAATAAACATATAAAAACACACCAGGTGTACCAGAAGGCTTACTAACAAAACAAAATTGATTTCAAGAAAATATTTGAATCTATGAAATTTGTGACATATTTTTATTAAGAATGTTAGATTTTGATAAATTTTGAAGTTGGTGAAGTAATGGATGCGCAAAATTGGGGATAGCACGAAATTGGGAATAGCACGAAATTGGGGATAGCACGAAATTGGGGATAGCACGAAATTGGGGATAGCACGAAATTGGGGATAGCACGAAATTGGGGATAGCACGAAATTGGGGATAGCATGAAATTGGGGATAGCACGAAATTGGGGATAGCTTGAAATCGGGGATAGCACGAAATCGGGGATAGCACGAAATCGGGGATAGCACGAAATCGGGGATAGCACGAAATCGGGGATAGCACAAAATCGGGGATAGCACAAAATGGGGGATAGCACAAAATGGGGAATAGCACAAAATGGGGAATAGCACAAAATGGGGAATAGCACAAAATGGGGAATAGCACGAAATGGGGGATAGCACGAAATAGGGGATAGCACAAAATAGGGGATAGCACGAAAGGGGGGATAGAATGAAATGGGGGGGGGGGCTAGTACGAAATCGAAGGTGGCACAAGATCGGGGATGCCACGAGATCGGGGATAGCACGAAATGGGAGTAGCACGAAATGGGAGATAGTTGAAATAAGGGATAGCATGAATTTGGGGAATAGCACAAAAATGGGCGATATCACAAAATTGGGTCCATTTACCATACTAGTCTGAGATTCATCTGACAATGGACAATCAATTTTTGCCTTTTTTGACATTTTGCATTTGTTTGTATTAGGCCCTATCAGTATAGCACAGTCAGAAGAAATCACAATCTCAGCCTATACACTTTGGTTAAGTAGGCCTAGGCTGGGACAATATGGAATTCCCACCCAACATCAGGTGAGAATTAATGTTGGACGGTACTGGTGAAAATGAGCACAGTTAGTACGGACGCAAATGGTACTGGTTATACCGAAATGAACCTGATTTCGTACTATTCCCAATTTGGTGCATTCCATTACTTCACGAACTTTAAAAATTTAAGTACCAAAATCTAACATTTTTAATGAAAATATGTATCAAATTTTATAGATTCAAATATTTTTTTTCTAATATATGTTTTAGGTAGAATGTTTTCAAAATTTGAGCCACTTTTGACGGCGATAAAGTGCCCTTACTTTTTACTGGTACACCTGGTGTGTTTCTACTTATGTTTATCATTAGATGCACGAATTAAGGTTCACTTGCGGCATAAACAGGGCGAAACCTTTTTATCTCCAGGATGATAACAACTAAATGTAAATAACAAACTTAAAGATGTTATTATTGGTTTAGAGAAGAGGAATTGTCCTTTTCTGTGTGACCTTGGGAAATAATACTTATGTCACATTTTCTTAAACCAAATGGAATAAGCTGAATAAGCACAAACTTCGATATCACCATCGTACCAGGATTTTTACAGGTGACTACCCAAAGTGGCAAATATGAAATATAATTTGATGTACAGTACCATGGAATTGTACACCAAAGGAAATTCCCACATTACAAGCGGCTTCTGTTTTAAACATTAATAGAAAGAATGAAGATTCGTGCAACGAGAGAGACGTGACTTCCGTCTCCATTTCTGTTCTCTTAAACTATTTCGTTCTGTTTCACTTCACTTTGCACCTAAATTTTGTTTAATATCTCCTTTTTTCGGATTTTTCTCTGTGGATGGGCTTCTGTTTTCGGTGAGATTGTTTCTTTTATATTTTCCCTTCCGTTCTGACCAGACTTTCGCGCCTATCATTACTAGTACAGCGGTTCTCTTATAGTAGTTCCGTGATTTTTTTCTAGTTGCCTTGGGTATCTCGGCCCTTTGGTTTTTTGTTCATGATGACGAAACGCTTCTGCCTTAATTTTAATCTAGACCCTCCCTCCCCTCCCCGTGACCCACCTACCACCTGTATTGACCATTATTCAGCCCTAATCCCTGAAAAGATAGTTTTAAAAAAGTTTCCCCTTTCCTAATCCACAAGGAACTCTAAGGCCTTGCCGGTACCCTCCCCAAAGTTACCACCCTCAGATCCGGCGATCTCTTGGTGCACTGCACCAGAGACACTCAAGCCACCACCCTCCTTACCACCAAAACCCTAGCCAATACCGGTATTGACATTACTGTCACCTCCACCGTTCCCTAAACTACAGCAAAGGTGTGGTCAGATCCAGAGACCTAGCCTACCTGACTGATGAAAACCTCGTAAAAATTTAACAAATCAAAACATAACTGAAGCCTGTCGTCTCGTCCTCAAAAGAGATGGTGCCGAAACACCTACAAATACCTTTTTTTTAACGTTTTCTACACCAACACCAACTCTCCCTTCCCACATCACAGCAGGCTACCTGAGAATCCCAGTCACCCCTTATATTCTGAACCCCCTCCATTGTCATAAGTGCCAGAGGTATTGCTATGGAAAAAACTCCTGCCGCAGCCAAGCGCGCTGTGGTAACTGTGGAGCCCTGGACCACGAGAGCACCTCCTGCACTAGCACCCCACACTGCACAAATTGCAATGGTACTTATCCAGCTAACCATCCCTCCTTCTCAAAAGACTGCCCCACTTGGCTCCAAGAAAAACAAATTACGAAACTAAAAACCCTTAATCCCAACATCACATACCCGGAGGCCAGGAAGCAATTTCTCGCTTCACTCCACGCTAAACCATCCTGCCCGAACGCAGTCTCCTCCAACACCAATATTGCCCCCCCTAACACAACTAACACTGACTCACATACCCAAACAGACCTCACCTGGCTTATCTTACCCAGTCCTAAGCCCATCACCATTGCCAACAAACAAACCACACCCATTACCCAAACCACTTTCACCACCACCACTTCTCCCCCTAACCTTCCTTCCTCCTCTAAGACTCCCACCATCCCCTATGCCAACAAACATCAAACTCAAGCCAACCTGGCTAACAATCATCCAATCAACAAGCAACAAACCAAGAAACAACCAATCAACAAACAGCCCACCATCCAAACCCACACAAATGACACAGACGAGAACAAGGATTGTTCGGTTACCGAACATACTTCTCGTCCAACTTTCAAAACAATCGTTCCCAAAGTAACAGGGACAAATCCAAAGAAAAAATAAGCCAACTCAGACCCAACAGATCCTCCTCAAGATAACTCCCTGCCTCCTTATGGCGTGCAACATAAACAATAACAATCACAACATCATACAATGAAACATAAGGAGCCTTAAGGCCAATTCTGAAGAAATTGATTTTCTGGCCACCACCTTCAACCCGGTCGTCTTCTGCCTACAAGAAACTTTCTTGAAAACCATCGACCATTACTCCCTCAACAGCTTTGCTTGCTATCACAAACATCAAGTGGACGCCGACAGGGTCTGTGGGGGCGTCTTCATTCTCGTTAGACACAACAGCCCTGACACAGCCCTGGTCATGTGCACACCGACCTTCAGGCCATCTGTATATCTATCCCCCTCCACAAAACTTTCACTTTTTGCAATATCTATCTCCCCCAACACCAACATTTGGCCAACTAGCCTTAACAACCTCATCTCTCAGCTTCCCTTCCCCTTCATCCTTCTTGGTGACTTCAACGCTCACAACCCTCTGTGGGGCTCTATTACCACCACCCCAAGAGGCAAGCTTTTCAAAAACGCTCTTCGTCAGCACAGCTCACAACCCTCTGTGGGGCTCTATTACCACCACCCCCAGAGGCAAGCTTTTCAAAAACGCTCTTCGTCAGCACAGCTGCTCCTTGCTCAACTCCCCGACCTACCTTCACACTGCCACAGGCTCCCTTACCTGTATTGGTCTGTCTATCTGTTCCCCCAACCTCCTCCCTGATTTTAGCGCTGGAGAGTCACTGCTAACCTCTGTGGTATTGATCATTACCCTCTTCTTATACACTCCAACCTTCAAACCCCCTCTGACCACACCCCCAATTGGAACCTCGAGAAGGCTGACTGGCCCCTTTTCGAAACCCTTTTTGACTCGCACCTCTCTCCCCATCTCCTCGAGGATGAGGATCCCATGTCAAACTTCAGTAATATCCTTATCAACATCGCCAACTGCTCAATTCCCAAAAACTCCAAACCCCCTAATCACTCCCCTAACCCCTGGTTCTCTGATGACTGCTAAACCACCATCAAGAACAGGAAAAGAGCCCCCAGGAACTTCAAAACTAACCCAACCACCCATAGCCTCAGCCTCTTTTGCATCAGCCGTGCCAAGGCCAGATGCACTATCAAGGACAGTAAAACCAACACTTGGAACAACTTCATCTCCTCTCTCACCACCAGCACCCCCACAAAGAAGATTTGGTGAATGGTCAACAGCTTTCACGACAGAGTGGGCAAATCTCCCATTTCCCATCTCTCCTGGAATGGTGACCTCCTGACCGCGAAAAAGGACATCGTTAAGCACCTCGCCGCCTCTTTCAGCAACATCTCGTCCTCTACCAACTACTCCAGTGCCTTCAAACCAAAAAGCTTCTAATAAAGCCCGGAGAATGACCTTTTCCTCCGACAACTCCGAAAGCTACAACACCCCTCTCACTCTTTCTTAATTAAACCAAGCCATCCACGATGCTAGCTTCACCTCCAAGGGCCCAGATAACATCCCCTACCAGTTCAACACCTCCCCATCAAGGTCACCACTTACCCTACTCACCATCCTCAACCACATTTGGTCCTCACACTTCTTTTTCCCTATCTGGGGGACAGCTATTGTCACCCCCGTCCATAAACCGGGGAAGGACAGTACCGACCCCTCCAGCTACCGCCCCATTGCCCTCACCTGCTGTTTCTGTAAAATTATGGAAAGGATCATTTATCAGAGACTAAACTGGTTCCTTGAGACCAACAGAATCCTCTCCCCTCACCAAAGTGGCTTCGGAAAACATTGCAATACTCTAGACCAGGTAATTACGCTTGACACCACTATCTGAGGATTGTTTGCAAAAAAGGAACGCCTCATTGCCATTTTTTTTCGACCTCGAGAAAGCTTTCGACACTACTTGGAGGTACGGCATTATCCGCAAACTTTACACCATCGGCCTCAGAGGCCATCTCCCCATCTTTATTCAAAACTTCCTCTTACCCAGGCACTTCCAAGTTCGTATTGGCCACACCTTCTCCAACCCGTACCCCCAAGAAGAGAGCGTCCCCCAAGGCAGCATCTTCTCTCCCACTCTTTTTAACCTGAGCATTAATGACATCGCGGACAAGCTTGGCCCCAACATCAAACGTACCTTCTACGTGGATGACTTCACCATCTTCCACTCCTGCCTTAGCTTTCCTCTTGTCAAAAATAAGCTCCAAATCAGCTTCAACCAGCTGCAAGTCTGGTGCAACAATAATGGTTTTAAATTCTCCAAAGACGAGACAGTCTGCATGCACTTCTGTCATTTCAAAAACCTCCACCTCAACCCGAACCTCGAGCTCAATGGCAATCGCATCTCTAAAGTTGAACACACAAAGTTCCTGGGTCTAACTCTAGACCCCAAGCTCACCTACAAGCAACACATCACCAACCTGAAACTAAAATGCCACAGCTCCCTCAACCTCCTCCGCTTCTTCTCCAACACCACTTGGGGTGCGAACCGCCATGCTCTCTTCAAAATTTTCAGGCTCACTATTCGTGCCAAGCTTGACTATGGCAATATTGTGTACTGTGTTGCTCACAACTCATACCTCAACCACATCAACACCATCCAAAGTGAAGCCCTCAGGCTTTGTCTAGGTGCCTACAAGACTTCCCCAATCACCAGCCTTCATGTTGAAGCCAACAAACCCCCCTTTCTACTTAGATGTATAAAGCTTAGCCTCTCCTATGCTTTTAGAGTCCTTACCAACATTCAGAACCCTGTTTACAACCTCATTAGGTACCCCAATTTCTCCACCCTCTTTGATAGGACAAAAACCCTATCCCCTCCCTTCAGCCTATGCATTAAATCAGACCTCTTCCATCTTGGCATCAACCCCGCCACTCTCGGCACCTTCTCCTGGCCCACTTTCCCTCCTTAGGCCACCCCCCTCCCTTCTGTCCACCTGGGCCTCTCCACTCATCACAAAACTCGAATCCACCCTAACCTCTTCATCAATCTCCGCAACCAAATCAAAGACCAACTCTCAAACTTCACCTCCATCTATACTGATGGCTCCAAGGAAGGCAACAAGACAGCTGCTGCTGAGGTCATCCAAGACATCACCCTTAGTAGCAGACTTCTCGACTACTCATCCATCTTTCTGCCGAGGCTAAGGCCATACTTATCGCCCTCAACTCTCCGCTCAGCCACTTTGCCATTTTCTCCGACTCCAAGGCTGTTCTTACTTCTTTACTCAATCTTAAATGGGATAACCTCACATCCCACCTCCTCCGGAAATTCCTTCTGCCCACCCTCTGCATAAAAAGTGTTCTTTTCTTCTGGATACCCAGCCATGTTGGCATCCCTGGCAATGACAGGGCTGATGCAGCCGCTGAGCTTGCCCTCAACCTCCTCCCTACCCCTTTTCCCCAAACCCTGTCTGACATCAAACCGCTTATCGCTTCCCTTGTTCGTGACCGCTGGCAAACCTCATGGAACTTTCAACTTGATAACAAACTCCATGTCATCCAGCCCACAATTCCGATCAAACCCACCATCAACAACCTCTCTCGTATCAATAACGTTCATATTATCCGTCTTAGAATAGGTCACACCCACTTCCCTCACTCCCACTTATTTATTAGCTTTTCCCAACCCCTCTGCAACAATTTCCATTGCACCCTCACAGTCCATCACGTTCTCCTTGCTTGCCCCCTGTACAACCTTCCCAGAGCTTCCCTCGCTCCCAACAACTCAATTGCTGAATCCTTCCAGAAAAATCCTCTGAATAAAATTATCTCCTTCCTTCATCATGCTTCCCTCCCCTACAACCATATTTAATTCTCCTCTTCCACCCCCCTCTCTCTACTTTGTGTTTGTTTCAACCATGCACCTCCTCTCTCGATCACAGCTTTCTGACTTTTTGTTCTTGAATTTCTCTCATTCTCCCTGTTTCCTTTCCTTTCCTTCCTACCTCTAGAATGATCTGACCTCTCAGGCACAATTTGACCCTTGTTGTCGTGGTGCTGTTGAGCCCTCATTAAACAAACAAACATAAAACAAATATTCACATGATCTCTTAAATTGATGAGATAAAACTAAATCGCCTGATTACACCTCCTGAATCTCAGACATTATGTTTAACACAAGTTTGCAACTTGCGTTGATAGTTTATTCAATCGAAATCTAAACACTTTTTTTCAATCCATTTGTTACAGGGGGGAGGGGGTAAATATATTTTTTAGCGCTAATCTTGTCCGTATATTAACATAATTTATTGTAATAATATGCAAGGGTTGCAGTGACTTGCGCGTGTGCATAATTGGTCGAAAGTTTTCTATTTTTAATCATCAGTATTTCCAAACTAGCAAGAACAACACAGTATAGGCCTACTCTTGCAAAACTTTCAGAAAAGTTATGGTGCAAAATGAAAATGAAAAATACTGATTGATTTCTCAAAAAAATCACCCCCCCCACCCCCAATTTGTTTTATATTTAGAGATAGGAAAATTGGAAACCCTAATGCCACTCTTGGAAGTGTTGTTGATGTCTAGAGCTGCACCACTATCCCTCAAAGAGGGGTTAGTGACTGTTTGATACAGTATGCTGTATTGTGCCATGCCACCAACTAGTTTGTACTAACAATTAAGTAGAGCTATGGCAAACTTGGTTCTTCCACTGAATTTACAGTAGGGTGTATAAGGTGCATACATAGCCTCTCCCTGGATGTACTGCAACTTATTTGTCCCATGTCAGTAACCCCAATAAGTCTGTTTGGTAATCCCAATAAGTGTGTCTTCATATTATTTAGCATTGACCACATTATTTAATAAATATTCCCATAGATTTTCATTTTTTCATCAATTTTAAAAACACAAATTTTAGAAACAAAGGGTTGAAAAAAAGTATGTTAATAAATTATTCCGTTTAGAAGTTATGAAATGTAAAGTATTTTTGAATTTGGACAAAGGTGACTGATTGGCAACATCTGTGATGTCATAGAGACAATTTCAACAAAACATCTTTTGTATTGCTTTAAGAATATATATATATATTTTTTTTCTTATTAAAAATGTGATTTACACCAAGAAAAACGAATGTTTTCTTGTATATTATAGATCAACCCTATCTCTATAATGAACCAAAAATGCTGTTCGATAATGTAAAAAAAGTTGGATTACATTTATAAGAAATACAAAAGAACTGTGCTGGAATTGCCTTGATGATATCACCAAGCTGAAGGACATATAATGTACCGGGTGTTTTTAAGAACATTTATAGCTATAAAACAGAATAAGATATTAACATAGTTTTTTCACCACTTTGTTTCTATATATTTTTGTATCATATAGGAAAAATTAAAAATCCAGGGGAATATTCCTTTAAGATAAGAAGCATTGGTCTTCTGTAATTCTATTCTTGAACTTGGATTATTTGCATAGTGCCTTTGACCAAGATAAAACGTGTTCTCATTTGCAGAAGGTAACCTTTATCTTTTTAGTTAATGAATGATAAAATAGAATGAATAAAAAGATTAAACAAGAAGTTACCTGGTTCGAAGTTTGATCTTGATTTTATGAGTAAAAGAGAGTGAGAGATAAGGTGAGATACCGTTCGCGCATGCATAGTCAAAACTTTAAAGTATGAGGTCTGATTTATTAGACCAGAAACAAAGAAAACAATTTTACAGAATAAAAATACCTGAGCAAAAGGGTGGGAGAGGTGGGCACCTTATCTCTCACTCTCTTTTACTCATAAAATCAAGATTAAACTTTAAACTAGGTAAGTTCTCGTTTAATTTTTTTATTTTATCTCGTAAAATCGTTCGAGATAAAGTGACATTTTAAAGCAACTCAGATCTCATACAAAGAATTTACCTGTGGATTTTGGCATTGTGACACCTTTAGCAAAGGCCAAATGGGATGTCACCTTAAATGAAAATGAAGGTTACCTTTAAAAATATGGTGTACTTTAAAAGTATTGAAAATTGCTTGAGGCTCCACCTTATTACTAACGAAAAAAGTTTCTCAGAAGAAAAAAAAATAAACTACTGTATGACTGTACATCCATATAGTGAAAAATTTATAAAAGGCTGCATCTACTCCAAAAACAGTCAAAATCCAAAGAACTTTATAACTCCATGGGAGCCATAACATATATACAAAACAAGTAAGAGTTTAATACTGCCAGATCAAACTGGGTTCGTGGAATGACCGGCTTAAGGTAGAATTTTCTAAAAGTTTGTTTGCCTTGCCAGCCAGCTTGCGTAAGAATTTCATTAACTGGTACATTAGCTAATGTGGCTTTGAAAACAGTAGCACTCCATAGATATGAGGCTTAAATTCTTGGTCAAGGCCACCTTCATACATAATTGATCGTAGCCAACGTGCAATAGTGTCCCTTGAAACAGCTCTGAAAGGTTTCCTATTACTAACGAATGTCTTGTTTCCGCTCTCCGGCATATCTTAGTTTGCTTAAGATACTCAATCACATAGGTAAAAAACACAAATCTATCAGGGGGTATCCCTTTAATTCAAGTTTAGTTCCGACATTCCCAAGTCTACTTTGTTTTATCATGGAGATACTATTCCTCAAAATCTTTCTATATTTTAAAGAAAGTTATATCTAATTTTTTCACTATTTAAATCATTTTCCATCAAACTTTCTTCAGGTGGTATATTATAGATACCCCTCTGCATTCAGTTTGACTACTTTTTGACATATTCTGTAGTTTTTAAGCCACAAAATCACAGGACAAAATATGATAGAATACATAAAGACTGAGGAATCTGAGGTTATGATATCACAACTAGTCTGAATTCAGTCATTTCTACACAAATGATACCAAATTTTAAATTATCTTCTTAACTGAATAAGGATTTTTGAATGCTTCCTTCACCATTTTGTTTCTTCCGAAGTCCTCTTTCAGATAAAATAAATATTACTGACTACTGAACTAATCCTTTTAGACTCTTTATAGTTTGTACTTTGTATAGAATAAATTGAAGCATTGAGCTAATTTGTTAATAACTCCATACTTGAATAAAGCTCAGCTGTGATTTAAAATAAGATTCTTTATTAAAGCAACATATAAAGTGTGAAATTTGACCTGAAATGACTCTAGATTTGAAATGGTGTGAATGTCTTGAAGTTATTCATTCAATATTTAGATGGGCCAACAAAACGAAAACCATGTTCAACAAGGCTTTTGCATTTAGTGCTTGGTCACCTGTAGAGTCCAAAGTATCTTTGTACCTAAGCACATGTTTACAGTGTTCTGGACAGGTTGAATGTGTCATGCTCCAGTAGGTAGGTAGTTTGGCGCATCAAAGAACGATTTGTTGAAAGATTCAGACATTTGTATAGCACAGAAAAGATTGCTGTATTGACAGTGTTCCTGTAAAGGCTTTAGATAAGATTTGGCCATTACATAAGTCAATACATCGGATTATAGTTAATCCCTTCATCAGATAATGCTAAACAATACTACTGCATTTGGGCTGTCCATGCAGCTTGGTAAGGTATTTGATAGGCTATGTTAAAGATGTTGGAGAGTGGCAATGTTTAAAATGTTGGAGAGTGGCTATGTTAAAAATGTTGGAGAGTGGCTATGTTAAAAATGTTGGAGAGTGGCTATGTTTAAAATGTTGGAGAGTGGCTATGTTCAAAACGTGGAGAGTGGTATGTTAAAAATGTTGGAGAGTGGCTATGTTAAAAATGTTGGAGAGTGGCTATGTTCAAAATGTTGGAGAGTGGCTATGTTCAAAATGTTGGAGAGTGGCTATGTTCAAAATGTTGGAGAGTGGCTATGTTCAAAATGTTGGAGAGTGGCTATGTTCAAAATGTTAGAGAGTGGCTGTGTTCAAAATGTTAGAGAGTGGCTGTGTTCAAAATGTTGGAGAGTGGCTATGTTTAAAATGTTGGAGAGTGGCTATGTTCAAAATGTTGGAGAGTAGTTTAGGCATTATATACCATTATTATTAAGTTGATTAACTTGAATGATATCAATTCTTGTCCATGTTGATATTGGTTTTGTCAAAATTTGATTGATATTAATATTTGATAATTTCATAAAATGTTCAAACTAGTTAAAGAGAATAACAAAGAAAAGTTTGTTTGCTTGTTTTAGTAGGGGATATTCACAGTCAAGTGTGGGTATTGTCATAACTAGATTGGCTGCATCTGGCTATGCTACCATTAGAAAGAAGCTAGAATGGCTCAAATTACCTGCATCAATACACATACTGTAATGTGGAGTGTAATCAAATTTGGCACTTTGCTATATAAATACATATTGCCATGAACTGAACAAAATATTAGCATCGGAAATTTCTCATACCAATTGACCTTTATGTTGTTAACATTTTTCTTCATGTTCAGTATCATTAGATCTCTGAGTATCTCCTGTTGGCAATCTTGTAGTCATGTAATTACTCATCAATTTCATGAGAAATTTTATGGCTGGCATCCAACCCTTACACCAATTGACAATGGCACATGGAGGGAGAAATCTCACATGACATTATAGTGATGCCTCACAGATAACAATTCTTTTGCCTAGTAATGACATTGAGCTTGTGAATCCAGAAATAAGCCATGCTCAGTCTAAGAAAGGTCTTGTTTCTTAGGAACCAAAAACACCAGTGATTTTAGACATTGTACAAGAATGTATAGATAATAAAACCTTAGGTCTTATGATATGCAAGATTTGAACTTGGCAATTTCAAGACAAAATGTAACTATACCAACATTTGAATCTATAAAATAATTTGTTTCAAGCAGCTAGTGTTGTTACAAGGCGCACTCATGTTGATCACATTTCACCAATACTTGCTGATTTACATTGGCTACCTTGTCATCTTAAAGTACATTTGCGCCTTCTGATGTATATCTTCAAATGTTTTCACAAGCTTATGCCATCTTTAGGACATATTCACAATTTATCATCCCAACCAACCTTTGAGATCCCCAAGTGACAAACTCACACTAGTTACTTTCCCTTCAAAAATCATGCCGGCCCACCTCTGTGGAATGCATTACCTTATAAAATCAGAAACAGTTCCTCTATTGATGTGTTTATAAAATACCTGGAGACTTTTCTCTTTGAGAAATCTTTCAGGATGTATAGTAACCATCTTCATTATTTTTGGTGAGCATGTGAAGCATAATGCAAATCTATGTAATGGTGATTTTGTCCGTCTGGTTGTCCACAGTTTTTTCTGAGATTTCTTCAGAAATCTTAAAAGTTTGTTCAGAAAATGTTAAAGTTTCTTCAGAGTTCCTCAGAAAAAGTTAAAAGTTTCTTCAGATATCCTTATGAAAGGTTAGAATATCCTTACAAAATGTTTAAGTTTTTCAAAGACACTTAAGACAGATTAAAGACTTGTTTCCTTTAAAAGTGTACAAAACATCTGATATTTCCTTAGAAGATAACTGTAATATGATATAATTTTCTAATATCTTCAGAGATCCTCAAGTGTCTCTCTCCTAGCACTGGAGATTTAAAATTCCTCAAAATATTTGGGAACCAACGGTTGTATCAGAACCTTGGGATTTTAAGCACGGAGAAAGTAAGTAAGTTCCGTGCCTAAAAACTTTTATATTTGTGTGTGAATTTCCTTGTTTAACATAAAGGTTATGGTGAGTAAAGGTTATATACATGATATTAAGCATGGAGAATAATAAACCTTATGGTCGTTTTTCTTCAACACTGTACTGCTCTGGTTGAACATTGCAAAGACAGTATCCTAAAACCAGTGTTATCCCTATTTTGAAGTGATTTATACTCTGTGTTGATCTGTTGCTAAGAAAAGTTCAAAGGGGTTTTATTGTGCAGACAGAGTAAGTTTCCAACCTTTTTTTCATGTCCATTGGTATAAGTGGTTTCATTATTGTGTGATTTTACTTAGTTTTGTTGTGTAGATTTATATTTATAACCCCTCCCCTCTCAAGTCCTATGGTTGAAGATGACTTGTGCACTGTGCAAATACATATTCTTGTCTTAATTTGTCATCTTTTTTTTCTTCATTGTTTTCATGGCAATGTTGTATTAACTGTACATATTGAGAACTTACAGGATTTTAAAGCTTATAGGTTTAATTTTTTGACCAGATTTTTGATACCAGGTTTTCTTCAAGGAAATTATGTTAAAATACTTTGTACAATACTTTGTTTGTGGCAAGCAATCAGTAGTTAAAGTATTAATTCAGTGGTCAAGCATGTTTATCTGATATGAAAGAGGACTTCAAAAGAAACAAAATTGTAAAGGAAGCATTCAAAAATCTTATTCCGTTAAGGAGATATTTATGTTTAAAGTTTGGTATCATTTGTGTAGAAACGACTGAAATCAGACTAGTTGTGATGTCATAGCCTCAGATTCCTCAATCTTTATGTATTCTATCATGTTTTGTCCTGCGATTTTGTGGCTTAAAAACCATGGAATATGTCCAAAAAGTAGAACAACTGAATCTAGGAATGGTATTTATAATATACCACCTGAAGATAGTTTGAGGGAAAATGATTTAAATAGTGAACAAATTTAATAAACTTTCTTTAAAATACATACAAATTTTGAGGAATCTGAGACTGTGACATTACAACGATGTCTAATTTCAGTCGTTTCTACAGAAATGATACCAAACTTGAATAAACTTGAATATCTCCTTAACAGAATCAGATTTTTGAATGCTTTCTTCACCATTTTGTTTCTTTTGATGTCCTCTTTCATATAAGATGGACATGCTTGACTACTGAACTAATCCTTTAAGATTATGTCACATACAGATGTGACATTACAGTTTAAACAGATTATTCTGGTCCAAAACCTTGAAATCCTTCATACTGAAGGCCAGTAGGACTTTCTTACATGTACTGTTGGCCTAGTTGTTTGAGTAGGTTTCTTGTAAAACAAAAGTTCTCCACCTTTGAAAATAACCCACAATCATTTGTTGGGACACTAGTCAAGCAGAACCTATTCATATTGTAAATTTACACTAGGAGAATTCCTGCAAAAGCCATTAGTATTGAGAAGCGGTTTACACACCTGTAATTTGTGACAAATATTGTCCAAACCCTTAAATTCATTATAAAGACTGGCAAGTTTAATATTTGCTTTCTTTGTTGTGAATGATTAAGTAAATTTGTGCCAAAGTAATTGTTGTTTTATCTTTGCTACCCGTAGTTTTAACGATATAGAAATGACAATGAGTAAAATAAGAGTATGATAGCAGCTTACTGTGATTTAGGGTGATACTAAAGCATTGTGTACGTGCAGGTATATTATTGATTTTACCATGTTAGCATCACTGCAGTAAGTCATTGATTTGTTTGCTTTTATGAGGAAATAATTTGTCTGAGACTTGAGGTTGTTAGAAAGGGACAAAGGAAAGGGTAAGATTATAGAAGAAGAAGAAGAAGAGTAACAATTTTTAAGCAGTGTAATGAGTTGTTTGGAACCAATTCATGAATCTTCAGGATAACACCTTTATGCCATGTCTTTGTACCTATAAAACTTTCTTTTAACAAAGAACATTGTAGGAAGATAAACAATATGTTAACTTGAAACAAAACTTGTCCATTATAAACCTTTTTGACCATACAATATAGAATTTTCATAATTGAAAGGATTTCATTAGTTTTGTTAAATTTTTTTTTGTTTGCCTTGTAGGTAAGTAGTAGTTTTGACTGCTTCAACTATCAGTGTGTGATATTTTGCTTCACGATCACTAGAATTTTGAATCACCGGCAAGTGATTCTGTTCATTTATGCATTAAGGTTTCACACCATGGCTCACGATTGCTTATTAGACTAGTTATAATTATTTAACATCTGTTGATCAAGTTTGCAAACTAATGAATTCCATTCTTGCTGTGTCTTTGTTGTGTTCATCCAGAGAACTATTACTCAAAGCAACAGAAGCTATAGTAGACAACAATAATTAGTAAGCAAAGAGGTATTGAAAGATACAAATTCTGTTCTTGTGTTTTTAGATATATATGGACTTACTAATATTGTTTAAAATCATAAATTTATCAGATCATCTTATGTAACTATTGTAGGGATTTATAATTATAGGTCTGTAATTAAACTTCTGCACTGGCCTTTCTGTTGAGTATTACATAGGTACAGTCATTCATTATGGTAGGGGTCTTTATTCTTTTCCTACACGATCTTCCTATAGACCCCATGTACAGTATCTGCTCCCACACATCTCCCTACCAACTCCCTACCAATCCCCAACTCCCCCCACACATCCACTCCCCCACCTCCCCCTCCCCTCACACACATATGCATATTATCTGTCTGATACTTAAACTGAGACTTAATTCTTGAAGATAATTCAGATAATTACAAAGAGACAAAAACTACATAGGAATTGCAAACATTTAATTTGAATTGATGGATCTACTGTGGAAAATTATATCACACATTGATCACTATAGATACAGACATTACCAGATGACTAATCTGATACATGTATATCAGTCATATAAAACATTCAAAACTGCAAACAGCATCAATTGTATGTCTGGAAGAAGAAACTTTGAACGGAATCCTGTTATGTACAGTGTGGGGATGATAAACAAGTTACTATATTACTATATTGCATTTTTTGTAACATTAGGGAGGAATAACATTAAGTTAGCTGTGTGATGAAACTGAAGCTGTCAATGAAACTTTCCCTCTTAAATTTATCACTTAAGAGCTTGCATGTAATTTGTCTCGAGTGGGAAAGGAAATAGGCAGTAATTAATTGATGCCTTCCACTTTCTCATAGTGTCGGAATTGATAAAGGCATTGAACTTAAGCTTATTTCTTACTTATTTATTGTGGAAACAGGTTCAACTGATAGACTAAAACATTCAAAATAGTGTTCCAGTTTGATACAGATTGGCAAACTTACTGAAACATGTATTTGTCTAACAGGCTCACTTTAATAGTCAAATTAGGTATGCTACTGTATGTGAACATTTTCTGTATTCAAAATCAAAATTTCAAATTCCACAATTGTTCTAGGCAGCAGGACAGGTGATGTTCTGAGGCTACAAATTTGTTTGAAAGTGTGCAGGATGCAGTATGCATTTCCATGCTAATGCACCAACAGTGCTCTTTGTTGGTTACAATATTTTGGAAGTCTGTAAACCTGGTTGGTCAGTTAGTTTTGTTTTCACCAACACACACCTCAAATCTAACTAACATTCAAACAAAGCTTGTTTGATTAAGGACAAGGGTTCAGAGTCCAAACTATCACAATTGGCTAAATATAACAGTGAGCTTATTACCCACCAGACACCTACAGTGACTCATCATAGTGAACTAGCTAAATGATTGAAAGCTTGTTGAGAAGGAACTGGACGACTCAGTAACACTCTCCTGTACTTTTCCCTCTTTAACTTTTTGTGAAACAGTTATAGCTGAAGTGTTACAGGAAACAATCATGGAGGCTGCTTTCATTGGCATATGCAAATAATAGTGTGAAATGAATAGATATAAAAGACTTGTTGCCTGAACAATTGCTTAATATGCAATTCATTGATTGATAAACATGTAGTTTGAACTCTTAAATTCCAAAGATCTGCTGTTATAAAAACGTGATTGTTATGCCACTACTGAGTGGTTCCCAGTGACCTCAAATCAGGTGAACAGTATCGTCAAACGGAAAGTGTTCTTCACCTTATGCATATTCAAAACATCATGTGTTTCTGCCTTTTCATATAAATTCTGTGCTAAGAATTTATTATAATTTCCCTTTGAATGTTGGGTTTTTGTTGAAACACATGCTGTAAACTTTGTAGTAAAACTTTAGCATTATAAGTTCAACTTGGTTTGTTTGCTGGTGCCTTCTCTACTGTTTTGAAGATATACTGTAGTGTGCACTTTGTGATGCTTTATATATCCATTACTACAGAATTACAACTTTTCAAATGAACTTAATTGAGAACATACACAGTAGTAGGTAATTATTCCTCAATGTTTTGTTTATTGTGTAATGCATTTTTTTTAATTTGGAGCAGAACATTCAGATACTATATTCCCCGTTACAGTTTGCTATGCGTTCTGTATCAAGTGTAGATTTTTGTGTGAAGGTTTATTCAACTATCTGGGTTATTTACGAGTTTTTGCTTTAGAGGGCATTTGTGTTACTGTATGCATACATTTCTGATGCTCATCATCTAGTCATTGAATGCAAAAAATCTAAGCTCTATTTGTCTTGAATATATTAGTGTATTAAATTTGCTGAAATATCCCACAAATGGTTGATTAATATATTTATGATGAGGTGTTTTTCTCTTGCCTTACAGCCGTTTGGTAACTATGCCCAGCTAACAAAATTAAACAAGAAGAAGTTCCCGGAAAGCGCATGGAGATGCATCTTCTACATCTGCTCGTGGTCTTTAGCAGCCTATGCCCTTTTATTCAACCACTTTCACGTGTTCGAAGATCCGCCTTCACTTTTTGTTGGTAAATTTATTTATACTCTTGTCGGTCATTTGGTTGAGGTGTGAAGACATCTTTGTTGCTTGGTCTGGTTATAGATGCGTACGGCTTCCTGCCATGTGCTTGGTGATTGAATGACAGGTGAAAGTTTAGTCCATATTTCATCATTGATTAAATGATGTCCCATGTACTTCAAACTTGTTTAAAAAAAAACTTGTGTGGTACTATGAGGTCACATCCCAATACCAACCTTGTCATAAAGATGTTTTTTTCTTGAGTCCATAAAAGTGACTGACATCCCAAGTGCTAATTGTAATGTTTGCAAGAGAGAATCTTCAAATTATTCCTTGTCTCATGACTCGCAAACACTAATTAAAAGTAATTGTGACACCAAGCAAAATGTTTGATTTCCAGGCAGGAAATGCATGGAGTTACGAGTATGTTAGTCATTAATTTTGCAGAAACGATGATTCTTACAATTTGAGCATTTTTTGATAAATTCAAAAATTGATGACTCATGCATTGTCTGTTTTAATCCCATGATGAGCTGGGGTTACAGCAAGGTTTAATATAAAGAATTTTCACTGAATAATTAAAAATCTTGAAATTTAACACGGTTAGACCAATAGAAGTAATATAAAAGTGGCTCAAGTTTACATTTTGGTACATGGGTACAAACAAATAACATAAGTAAAGGAAAGCAATGACTCTTGTGACATCACAAATTTGCATGATTTGTTGCTAAATGGAAGCTCAAGATTCAATAATCAGTAGCTATTGTAGACAATAGTTTCAATTTGGTTTTATAGTAAATGACCGATTACTACCAAGGACCATTTAAATTCTAGCAAATTAGACAAGATTAAAGAAAGTTAATACACTTGAATTGTAGTAGCATTGAAGTCTGCTGTTTGGTCTTAGTCCAGAAGGAGGTAAAAATACTGGTACCTTTAAATGTTCAAACATTAAATATTAAGTACACAAAGTTTAGACTTGATGAGATGTTTAGTGTGGAGGCAGAATTAAGAATCTTATCTAACAGATTGCCCACAACTCTTGTAAAGAACATTGTATACTGTGAAGGTTATTAGAACAAATTGATCCATCTCTAGCATTTTTTTGCTGATATTTGATTTTAAAAGAAATGAAACTTGTACCAGGTCACATTTAACCATTTATTACTAAGAAGCTTGATTTGTTGCATGCATTGTACCACATATGTAATATTGTGGTCTGTGGATCACATGTTGTAAAGGTGAAATATTGAGATTAGAAGGTCAAAAGTCCTACCTAGCGTGATGAACAGTTTGATCACTTTGTTTAATGCTCAGACACTTTTTTGGCACTCTTTACATCTTCCTGTCCCACAAGGCTTGCTTCTTGATTCCTGTCTGGCTAATGGCTCGTACCATGGGGTCATAGGTGTGCATATATAAGAGACACACTCCCTTAAAACAATGAAAATATATTTGTTAAAAGGGTTGAAAATTGAATGATACAATAGCAGGAAGAAAATATTGATGAGTTGAAATTTGGTCATAATTCTTGAAAACTATCATCATCCCCAAAAAAGTGGTTACTTCAAAGAACAAAGGTAGAAAGATTGTGTGTTTTTTATAAAGAGCATGAAATTGAAATGGGCTTCAGATTTTGGACAAATCTTGTGGATTTAGCTGGCTAAAGTTTCAAGATATTTGGATTAATGCAAAATTTGTGATGTAGTAAGTTGAAGCTGCCTCATGATCTGTTGTATAGCTAGTATTCATGAAATTTTACTGTAGCAATTGATAGCTCTGAAAATATATATCCCAGCTAAAAGTTGATTTGGGGGTGTATATTGCCAACATTAATACAAATATTTTGTGGGATTGGGCTGTCTTTTTTCAGACTTTTGAAGCAGAGGATCAAGAAACAGTGGATGTTTGTAAGACTGGAGAACTAAGCTAAAATAAAATACATTGAACTTCCTGTTACCAACGGACCTTGAGAAAAAGGTGGCACCTTCAAAAATATCATTTCAAAAGAGATACATTAATGAATAGATAACTAACAAAATTCTTATTTTAGATAGCATAAGCCATAAATAAAGCATAATATTTTCAAGTAGAAAATTCTTGTTAATTAAATTATATTATAGTAAAAAGAAAACCTTCATGCACAAACAAATATGTTATGGTTGGTATGAGAATGACAGGAAGCTTCCTGCATTGTTTACTTTCCCAGGAAATTACCTGAAAGAAGGAAGCAGTTATCATTTGAAGGGTAGATCCCTGGTGGATGCTCACTTGTACAGAGTGAATTCTGATTGACCTTATTCTTTGTTTTTGTTGACAGGATGGTTCCCAGGCAAGCCAGTAGCATGGGATATTCAGATGGTCTACATTGTTCAGGGAAGCTTCTACTTTCACTGCACGTTCGCGACGATATTCCTGGATGTTTGGCGCAGTGATTCTCTCATGTTATGCTTACACCATGTAGTCACCTTAGCACTTATTGCATTATCATATGGGGCAAGGTAAGAAGTCCACATGATTGTGTTATTCTGCAGTAACATAATTACTTGAAGGTCAACAGATGAAAGTGGTCATTTTATTGTTTTGGAGCCATACCTTGAATTTTAAGGGTCAACATTTAAAGAATATTTCAGGAAGACATCAAATACAGGTGGTATTTACATGAGAGTGGGGGGCGGGTACAATTGTGCCTGAAAATGAATATACCACACCATATATAAGTACAAAACTTGCTCTGAATTTGATGAGTTGCTCTCCTAAACTCCCTGCTCCCCTTATTACAGGGATCAAAAACTCAACTTGAAAGTAACTTAGTCCACTGGGCAATGAGCTATGCATTTATGGTTGTCAGATCTGAGAAATATAATGTTACCCTAAGATACTTTGGCTAGAAAACTGTGTCTCATGGGAAGACTTATAAAAAGTATGTCTTCTCGGATACTATTTTACAAATCTAAGGTTGTCCCAGCCTTCTTTAAATAATACTTCAAAGTTTTGGTTATTTCTGATTCAGTGGTAATGTCTCTGAAGCTTATGTGACTAGCATATTTATTGGATACTATGGGGCAGAAATGGAAAAAATCTATGCTTCCGAAAACGGGAACTTATGGGAATGAAATTATTTTTTACCTTAAAAAAATTGAAGATTTCTTGAGTAAGCCACAGTGTATATGGTAAATATGTGCTCTAAAGACATCCCCTATGTAATTGTCCAATGTGCGACGTGTTGAGAGCAGCAGGACTTTTATTCTTTTCTCTCAAACTTTTCATTCCGACACACTTTACCACTTAAATTTAGTTATGTATCATCATTTTTCGGGATTCTTTTTCTGTGGATCGGTATCTGCTTTCGGGGAGACCGTTTTTTTGTTTTTTTCCCTCCCATTCTGACCAGACTTTCACGCCCTTATCGTTACCTGTACAGCGGTTGTTCTATAGTAGTTCTGCGAGGCTTTTTTTTCTAGTTGCCTCCGGTCTCTAGGCTCTTAGTTTTTTTTTATATCATGACAAAATGCTTCTGCCTTGACCCTCCCTCCCCATGACCCACCTGCTACCTTCATTGACCATTCTTCAGCCCCAGTCCCCAAAATTCTAATTAAAAAGGCCACCAATAAACCAGAAAGTTTCAAAAGAGTTTCCCCTTTTCTCATACATAAGGCACTCCACGGCCTTGTCGGTACTCCCCCCAAGGTCTCTACCCTCAGATCCGGCGATCTCCTGGTGCACTGCACCAGGGACACTCAAGCCACCACCCTCCTTACCGCCAAAACCCTAGCTAATACTGGTATTGACGTAACAGTCACCCTCCACCGCTCCCTGAACTTCAGCAAAGGTGTCATCAGAACTAGAGACATTGCTTACTTGACCGATGAAGACCTTGTGAGAAACTTGCCAGTAAACATGTTACTGAAGCCCGTCGTCTCGTACACAAGAGACTGCTGAAACACCCTTTAATACCATCTTCCTGACTTTTGCCACACCAACTTTACCCTCCCACATCACTGCCAGCTACCTGGCCATTGTAAGAACTCCTGTCGCAGCCAAGCGCACTGTGGCAATTGTGGAGCCCCGGACCATGACAACACCTCTTGCACCAACCCCCACTCTGCACAAATTGTGACGGTAAAC
This sequence comes from Chiridota heheva, assembly GCA_020152595.1. Classification (NCBI taxonomy): domain Eukaryota; kingdom Metazoa; phylum Echinodermata; class Holothuroidea; order Apodida; family Chiridotidae; genus Chiridota; species Chiridota heheva. The sequence goes on from JAIGNY010002198.1 coordinate 1,134,559, forward strand.
ACCCAGCCAACCATCCCTCGTTCTCGAAAGACTGCCCCACCTGGCTTCAGGAAAAACAAATAACCAAACTTAAAACCCTTAACCCCAACATAACCTACCCAGAGGCCAGGAAGCAATTCCTCGCTTCTCTTAACACCAAGCCTTCCTACTCAAACGTAGTCTCCTCTAACTCCAATTCCGCCCTCCCAAACACGAACTAACACAACAAAAATTAACTCCCATGCCCAAACTGACCTCACCTGGCTCTTCTTACCTAGTCCTAAGCCCATCACCATTTTCAACAACCCAATCACACCCAATACCCACACCACCTCCACCACCACTTCTCTCCTCAACCTCCCTTCCTACTCTAAAGCCCCCACCGTCCCCTACACCAACACCACTAATACCTTCATACATCAAGCTGAAATTAGCCAAGCAAACAATCAACAAATCAACCAACAAACAACCAACCAAAAAACAACCAATCAACAAACAACCAATCAACAAACAACCCACCACCCAAACCTACACTGAAGAGAGTATGGATTGTTCGATTACCGAACACACCGATCATACTTCTCGTCCAATTTTCAAAAACAATCGCTCCCAAAGAAATAGATCCAAAGAAAAAACAAGCCAACTCAGACCCAACAGATCTTCCTCCAGATAACCCCCCGCCTCCTTATGGCATACACCACAAACAATTACAATAACACCCACAACATCATACAATGGAACATTAGGAGCCTTAAGGCCAATTCTGAAGAAATTGACCTTCTGGCCTCCACCTTCAACCCGGTCGTCTTCTGCCTACAAGAAACTTTCTTGAAAACCACCAACCATTACTCCCTCAACAACTTTGCTTGCTATCACAAACATCAAGTGGATGCTGACAGGGCCTGTGGTGGCGTCTCCATTCTCGTTAGACACAATATCCCACACAGCCTTGTTCGTGTGCACACCGACCTTCAGGCCATCTGTATTTCTATCTCCTCCACAAATCTTTCACTCTCTGCAATATCTATCTCCCCTCCCAACACCAACATTCAACCAACCAGCCTTAACAACCTCATCTCTCAGCTTCCCACCCCCTTCATCCTTCTTGGTGACTTCAATGCTCACAACCCTCTGTGGGGCTCTAATACCACCACCCCTAGAGGCAAGCTCATCGAAAACGCTCTTCGTCAGCACAGCCTGTCCTTACTGAACACTAACTCCCCGACCTACCTTCATCCTGCCACAGGCTCTCTCACCTGTATTGACCTGTCTATCTGTCCCCCTAACCTTCTCCCTGATTGTAGTTGGAGAGTCACTGCTGACCTCTGTGGTAGTGATCATTACCCTCTTCTTATACACTCCAATCTTCAAATCCCCACTGAGCACACCCCCAATTGGAACCTTGACAAGGCTGACTGGCCCCTTTTTGAAACCCTCTGTGACTCACACCTCTCCCCCCATCTCCTCGAGGATGAGGATCCCATGTCTAACTTCAGTAATATCCTTATCAACATCGCCACCTGCTCAATTCCCAAAACCTTCAAACCCCCAAATCATCCCCCCAACCCCTGGTTCTCGGATGACTGCAAAACCGCCATCAAGAACAGGAAAAGAGCTTCAGGAACTTTAAAACTAACCCGACCACCCATAACCTTAATCTCTTTTGCATCAGCCGTGCCAAGGCCAGACGCACTATCAAGGACAGTAAAACCAACACTTGGAACAACTTGATCTCTTCTCTCACCACCAACACCCCCACTAAGAAGATTTGGAGAATGGTTAACAGCTTCCACGGCAGAGTAGGCAAATCTTCCATCTCCCATCTCTCTTGGAATGAAGACCTTCTCACCACAAAAAAGGACTTTGTTGACCACCTTGCCGCCTCTTTCAGCAACATCTCGTCCTCGACCAACTACTCCAATGCTTTCAAAATCAAAAAAGCTTGCGATGAAGCCCGGAGAATCACTTTTCCCTCCGACAACTCCGAAAGCTACAACACCCCTCTCACCCTTTCCGAATTAAACCAAGCCATCAACGACGCTGGCTGCACCTCCAAGGGCCCAAATAACATCCCCTATCAGTTTCTGAAACACCTCCCCATCAAGGCCACCACTACCCTACTCACCATCTTTAACCACATTTGGTCCTCACACTCCTTTCCCCCTATCTGGAGGACAGCTATTGTCATCCCCGTCCTTAAACCGGGGAAGGATGGTACCAACCCCACCAGCTACCGACCCATCGCCCTTACTTGCTGTCTCTGTAAAATTATGGAAAAGATCATTAATTAGAGACTAAACTGTTCCTCGAGACCAACAGAATCCTCTCTCCTCACCAAAGCGGCTTCCGAAAATGTCGCAATACCCTAGACCAGTTAATTACGCTCGACACCGCTATCCGGGAATCCTTTGCAAAAAAGGAACACCTCATTGCCATATATTTTGACCTCGCGAAAGCTTTCGACACTACTTGGAAATACGGCATTACCCGAACACTTCACACCATCGGCCTCAGAGGCCACCTCCTCATCTATATTCAAAACTTTCTCTCACCCAGGCAGTTCCAACCAAGTTTGTATTGGCCACACCATCTCCAATCCCTTCCCTTAGAAGAGGGCGTCCCCCAAGGCAACATCCTCTCCCCCACTCTTCAACCTGAGCATTAACGACATTGCGGACCACCTTGGCCTCAACATCAAACATGCCCTCTACGTGGATGACTTCACCATCTTATACTCCTCCCCCTAGCTTTCCTTTTGTCAAAAATAGGCTCCAACTCAGCCTCAAGCGGCTGCTAGACTGGTGCAACAATAACAGTTTTAAATTCTCCAAAGACAAGACAGTCTGCATGCACTTCTGTCATTTCAACAACCTCCACCATAAACGTGACCGAGCCTTGGCTCGCATCCCTAAAGTTGAACACTAAGTTCCTGGGTTTAATTCTTGACCCCAAGCTCTCCTACAAGCAACACAATACTAACCAGGAAGAGAAATGCAACAGCTCCCTCAACATTCTCCACCTCCTCTCCAACACCACTTGGGGTGCGCACCGCCATGCTCTCCTCAGAATCTTCAGGCTCACCATTCGTGCCAAGTTTGTTTACGGCAATATTGTCCACTATGTTGCTCACAACTCTTACCTTAATCACATCAACACCATCCAAATTGAAGCCCTCAGGCTTTGTCTGGATGCCTACAGGACTTCCCGAATCAGCAGCCTTCATGTTGAAGCCATCAAACCCCCTTTCTGCTAAGGTGTAGAAAGTTTAGTCTCTCCTATACTTTTATGAGTCCTCACCAACACCTAGAACCCTGTATACAATCTCATTGGGTTCCCTAATTTCTCCACCCTCTTTCATAGGACCTAAACCCTATCCCCTCCCTTCAGGTTATGCATCAGTTCAGACCTCCATCTCGGCATCAACCTCGCCACTTTTGGCACCTTCTCCTGGCCCACTTTTCCTCCCTGGGCCACCCCCTCCTTTCTATCCACTTGGGCCTCTCCACTCTTATCACAAAATTCAAACCCACCCTAACGTCTTCATTAACCTCCACAACTAAATCGAAGACCAACTCTCAAACTTCACCTCACATCTATTCTGATGACTCCAAGGAAGGCGACAAGACAGCTGCTGCTGCCATCATCCAAGACATCACCCTCAGTAGCAGGCTTCCCTACTACTCGTCCCTCAGCCGAGGCCATTGCCATCTTCCTCGCCCTCAACTTTATTGAGTACTCTCCGCTCATCCACTTTGCCATCTTCTCCGACTCCCAGGCTGTCCTTCTTTACTCAATCTTAAATGGGATAACCCCACATCCCACCTCCTCCGTAAACTCCTTTCACTTACCCTCTGCTGGAAAAGTATTCTTTTCTTCTGGATACCCATCCATGTTGGCATCCATGGCAATGACAGGGCTGATGCAGCTGCTTAGCTTGCCCTCCACCTCCCCCCTACCCCATTTCCCAGAACCCTTTCTGACATCAAACCACCTTATCGCTTCTCTTGTTTGTGACCACTGGCAAACCTCATGGGACTCTAGAATTGTTAACAAACTCCGTCAACCAGCCCATCATATTGATTAAACCCACCATCCACAACCTATCGCGTGTCGACATCGTTCATATTATCCGTCCCGTCTTAGAATTGGTCACACCCACCTCACTCACTCCCACCTCCTTATTGGCTCCCCCAACCCCTCTGCAACAATTGCCATTGCACCCTCACAGTCCATCACGTTCTCCTTGCTTGCCCCCTGTACAACCTTCCCAGAACTTCCCTTGCTCCCCACAACTGAATAGCCAAGCTCTTCCAGAAAAACCCTCAGGATAAAATTATTTCCTTCCTTCATCGTGCTTCCCTCTACAACCATATTTTTAATCCTCCTCTCCCACCCCCCTCTCTCTACTTTTTTTTCTCACTTATGCACCTCCTCTCTCGATCACAGCTTTCTGGATTTTAGTTCTTGTGTTTCTCTCAACCTCCCCGTTTTCTTTTCTCCTTACCTCTGGAATGATCTAACCTCTCAGGCACAATTTGACCCTCGTTGGCGTGGTGCCGTTAAGCCCTCATCAAACAAACAAACAAACAAACAATAAAAAGTACATTGAATTGTGAAAGAGCCTAGTGGGAAGCATATAAAGATGTATTTTCTACATTAGTATTATTTCTGTCACAATTTTTTGTGGGAAGATTTATGACACCTTTATTTAGAACCATGGGAAATTTTATTATTAGTTCCAACTCTGCCATGAGGTACCAGAAATAGTGCCCAATTGGAAAATATGTCACCCAGTAGTCTATGCTTAGTAATCTGGTGCATATATATATATATATATATATATGTTATATATGTAAGGCATACTTTGGCTAATAAACTGGTTGTCCCATGGGCAGATGTATCAAAAAGTTTGTCTTCTCGGATATTATTTTACAAACATGAGGTTGTCCAAACCTTCTTTATATATTACTTCGAAATTTTGATTATTTATAATTTAGCGATAAATGCCTCTGATGCTGATGTGACTAGCATAATAAGTGGGATACCATTGGGGACCCAATGGGGAAATATGTCACCCAGTAGCACCAATGGGCACTATACTTAGTGATGATGTATGATGAGACCCAAACACAAAATAATTGATTCATGCATTGTTATGTGATAGTCATTCTCAGGAACAAATTTATCAGGGGTTGTGGTGAAATTAAACACAAATTTATCAGGGGTTGTGGTGAAATTAAACATTCTCTATGTTGTAATTGGTAAAGATGTTGGAATAGATTAAAAAAAGATTCTGTTCAAATATCTGAGGTGCAAGCTGCAAAATGAACATTACTTAACGGATTGTTAATGGAATGCTGACTATTTCTCAGTGGATTTTTAATGATTTGAAACAAATCTTGCTCCTTGATGTGATCTTGCAGTGTCAAGTATACTTCATTTAAACCGGTGAAGGAATTGATTTATTCGGATGAATTCATTTTGCCTTTTTTCTTTCCTGCAGGTACACCATCACAGGAGTAATGGTGATATTCTGTCATGATTGCAATGACATTTGTCTAGAATTTGCCAAGTGCATGATTTACACCAAAGTCAGAGGGGGCAAATTCCACACACTGAATGAGCGGTTAGCCAATCTAGCATTTGTATTATTTGCTACAGGATGGTAAGTTGGATAGTTGTGAACCTTGAATGTAATAAGTGACAGGAAGTTTGTATTTAAAAAGTATAAGGAATGGCACTAAATGATGTTTGATTACCTTGTTTTATCAACTAATCAATTTGCATCAAAACTTTAGAGTTGACTTGAATGAAAGTTAGGAAAAGTAAGAAGAAGAAGAGTACAGAAAGCCTCTTATGTTTTGAACCTTCAGGGAATTAGTGAATTGGAAAGGCATTTATGTTCATTATCACGTGGCTACTAAAAAAATGTAATGAAAAGGCAACACAAGTAAAAATCATCTAAGAACTGAAATTTGGATTGTTAAATTCAATCCACTCCATCAGGAATTACAAGTACTTTATTAATGAGAAGACTTGTGAATGTTAGCCTGACTGCACATTATTAGCCAAGTGACATGTTTCCAATTGAATGCATATAAAAAGAACTGTATATGACAAAGTCTGTGCATTTCATTCTTGTCTATATTAAGTGAGGGAAAAGTTGGGTCGTGTGTATTATCCATAAGTATGTCCATGTGTTCATATATTTGACAAAGTGGGACTTATGCATGACCTTGCAGCGCAAGATTCTGCACCCAGAGTGACATAATCTGAATATAAGATCCCCATGAGCATTTTAGTGTGTGTGTGGTTTCATCTATACAATCTTATTCAACACCCGTCTCGTAACAAAAAAAGTATCCTGATGATTTTTATTTTCATTTTAAACAGGGTAGTCGGCAGGATGTATTGGTTCCCTCTGAAAGCTTTGTACTCAATTTTGCCTAAAACAGCAAAAGTGTATTACACGGGTCATCTCCCATTTGGAATGGAATTCAACGTCATGCTGTGGGCTCTCATGGCCATGGACTTGTACTGGTTTGGGGTAAGATATATTTTATGATGGTATGCACTGTGCGATGGAGGGGTGGGGTCTTTCTCTTTGTGCTTGTTGCTTGAAATAAAGGGGGTCTTTCTCTTTGTGCTTGTTGCTTAAAATAAAGGGGATCTTTCTCTTTGTGCTTGTTGCTTGAAATAAAGGGGGTCTTTCTCTTTGTGCTTGTTGCTTGAAATAAAGGGGGTCTTTCTCTTTGTGCTTGTTGCTTGAAATAAAGGGGGTCTTTCTCTTTGTGCTTGTTGCTTAAAATAAAGGGGATCTTTCTCTTTGTGCTTGTTGCTTGAAATAAAGGGGGTCTTTCTCTTTGTGCTTGTTGCTTGAAATAAAGGGGGTCTTTCTCTTTGTGCTTGTTGCTTGAAATGAAGGGGGTCTTTCTCTTTGTGCTTGTTGCTTGAAATAAAGGAGGTCTTTCTCTTTGTACTTGTTTCTTGAAATAAAGGGGGTCTTTCTCTTTGTGCTTGTTGCTTGAAATAAAGGGGGTCTTTCTCTTTGTGCTTGTTGCTTAAAATAAAGGGGATCTTTCTCTTTGTGCTTGTTGCTTGAAATAAAGGGGGTCTTTCTCTTTGTGCTTGTTGCTTGAAATAAAGGGGGTCTTTCTCTTTGTACTTGTTTCTTGAAATAAAGGGGATCTTTCTCTTTGTGCTTGTTGCTTGAAATAAAGGGGGTCTTTCTCTTTGTGCTTGTTGCTTAAAATAAAGGGGATCTTTCTCTTTGTGTTTGTTGCTTGAAATAAAGGGGGTCTTTCTCTTTGTGCTTGTTGCTTGAAATAAAGGGGGTCTTTCTCTTTGTGCTTGTTGCTTGAAATAAAGGGGGTCTTTCTCTTTGTGCTTGTTGCTTAAAATAAAGGGGATTTTTCTCTTTGTGCTTGTTGCTTGAAATAAAGGAGGTCTTTCTCTTTGTGCTTGTTGCTTGAAATGAAGGGGGTCTTTTTCTTTGTGCTTGTTGCTTGAAATAAAGGGGGTCTTTCTCTTTGTGCTTGTTGCTTGAAATGAAGGGGGTCTTTCTCTTTGTGCTTGTTGCTTGAAATAAAGGGGGTCTTTCTCTTTGTGCTTGTTGCTTAAAATAAAGGGGATCTTTCTCTTTGTGCTTGTTGCTTGAAATAAAGGGGGTCTTTCTCTTTGTGCTTGTTGCTTGAAATAAAGGGAGTCTTTCTCTTTGTGCTTGCTGCTTAAAATGAAGGGGGTCTTCCTCTTTGTGCTTGTTGTTGAAATGAAGCAGTGAAAGGAGTCAAATATTTGTATCATGTTAGGTCACTTTGTGTAGCAGTTTATTTTGAATTTCTATGACATTTAGAATGGTGGTACGTCCAAAGAATGCAGTGGAATTTCTTGAAGGGATAGTAAAGTACGTAACTTAAAAAAAAGAAGGAAATTTGCCATTTTTGAAAGTTTGATAGTTTATCAAAATGTTGGTGACATTTTTAATGATGCTTTTAACAGTTATATTCACCTACTGGTGGTTATAGATTACTTCTGGAAGTAAAATATTTACCGCTGTTTTAGGCAGGTAACCCAGCCAGTGGTATGAAGTGACCCAGCCAGTGGTATGAAGTTACCCATCCACTGGTATGAAGTAACCCATCCAGTGGTATGAAGTAACCCATCCAGTCGTATGAAGTAACCCATCCAGTGGTATGAAGTAACCTATCCAGTGGTATGAAGTAACCTATCCAGTGGTATTATGTAACCCATCCAGTGGTATGAAGTAACCTATCCTGTGGTATAAAGTAACCCATCCAATGGTATGAAGTAACCTATCCAGTGGTATGAAGTAACCCATCCAGTGGTATGAAGTAACCCATCCAGTGGTATAAAGTAACCCACCCAGTGGTATGAAGTAACCCATCCAGTGGTATGAAGTAAACCCATCCAGTGGTATGAAGTAACCCATCCAGTGGTATGGAGTAACCTATCCAGTGGTATGAAGTACCCCATACAGTGGTATGAAGTAACCCATCCAGTACCTATTTAGTGGTATGAAGTATACCATCCAGTGGTATGAAGTAACCCATCCAGTGGTATTACGTAACCCATCCAGTGGTATAAAGTAATCCATTTAATGGTATGAAGTAACCTATCCAGTTGTATGAAGTAACCCATCCAGTGGTATGAAGTAACCCATCCAGTACCTATCCAGTGGTATAAAGTATACCATCCAGTGGTATAAGGTAACCCATCAAGTGGTATAATGTAACACATTCAGTGGTATGAAGTAACCCATCCAGTGGTATGAAGTAACCCATCCAGTGGTATGAAGTAACCTATCCAGTGGTATGAAGTAACCCATCCAGTGGTATGAAGTAACCCATCCAGTGGTATGAAGTAGCCCATCCAGTGGTATGAAGTAGCCCATCCAGTGGTATGAAGTAGCCCATCCAGTGGTATGAAGTAACCCATCCAGTGGTATGAAGTAACCCATCCAAGTAACCCATCCAGTGGTATGAAGTAACCCATCCAGTGGTATGAAGTAACCATCCAGTGGTATGAAGTAACCCATCCAGTGGTATGAAGTAACCTATCCAGTGGTATGAAGTAACCCATCCAGTGGTATGAAGTAACCCATCCAGTGGTATGAAGTAACCCATCCAGTGGTATGAAGTAGCCCATCTAGTGGACCCATCTAGTGGCATGGAAAACAGGACAATGCTGATGCTATAGTTTTTTTTCTTTTTATGTACCTTTACTAAAGTGAACTATATATAACTGCAGTGTAAAGTAGCACACATAGCACAAGTAGTAGGTGTTCTAACATAAGCAAAATCAATCACTCATTAATTAATTGACATGTTGTTTTTGTTCTCTTACAGTTCATTTTCATTTTCTTGGTCAAAATTGTACTTGGACAAGTTGACGGAATGGAGGATATCAGAGAAAACAATGAAGATGAGGAGGTGGCGAAAGTTAGCAAAAAGAAAGAGGATGCAGATAGTGCCGTGTCTAATGGGTAAAAACATCTTTGTAAATTGCCTGTTCTGAGGGTATTAGTTACACATGAACATCTTGTATGATAGGGGAGAACCAGAACTCAGAAGAAATCCTTTTCTGTTCAGAAGATGCTGTGCTTGAAAGATGTCAGTAATTTGTTTTAGAATGACTTTCATTGATATGTCACATCCAATCTTTTGTAGTTTTGTGTGTTACTGAAAATGAATTCAATTGGATAGAGCCGTAGTGAAATATATAGTTCAAAACATTTTCAGATTATTTATAGATCAATTACTCATTGAACTGTTTTACTTGTCTGCTAACATATCCAATTAAAAAGTGGCAAGCCACAAAATAAGACGCAAAGGCTAGGGGAATGAATATGAGGCTGTGATGTCACAACCAGTGTCATTTCTATGTATCAGAACTTTCAGAAACAGATTTTTGAAAGCTTTGTTTTGTTCCCTTTGTCTTCTATCGTATAAGGTGAACAAGCTTAACCATTATTCCTATCTTTTAGTAATCCCAAATACTCAGGACCCTGATCCTGTCGAGGGTTGCAGGGATTCATCTGATGGCTTCACATAAGAAATTTTCAGCTTTTTCCAATTAATGTCATTACTTAGATTTTGTCTCTGAAGATTTTTATGATTTGCAGAAAAAATTGAATAGAAAACTAATGTTAATTTTTTTTAGTTTGATAAAACAGGGAACTAAGGAGTCTTAAAGTTGTAATATTGTGACTATGTAAGCAGTGTATTTCTCACAAGTGTATACCACTTGAGTTGCAACTATGTAATTAATATGACCCGTTTGAATCATTTTGACCAAATAACAAATTCCAATATAAATGTACCCCCAGCTAGTGTGCGACTGAATAATAGGAAAGACTTAAAAGTAAAATTTTGAGGTTGACAAGTTCCGACCATTTGATGTGAGAATGTTTTCTGGACAATGTTTAAGGATCACATATGTGACCGTCCCTTAGTTTCTTACAGAGAGAAAAATTAACAAAGTAAAAGGTTTTCTTCCCAATTTGTATTCCTGATGTTGCACAACATAGAGGTTGGAGTGGAAAGAATGCTGTGAGAATTGATTTGATTAATTTGTGATATATTGTATAATTATGTGGAATCTTCTCTTTCCTTAATTCACAGTTTGGCCAATGATGGGATGATGATGAATGGAAATACCATCAAGAAGAGGACTGTGCGCCATGACTAATGCCTTCAACAAGCAGTTTTGTCAAAATTCATGTTTTTATACAAATATGTGATTTGTGTTATTATAAGATAACATATTTGTTATTCAGTGAGTCAGTGTGCATGGGGTATTGCCCTTAACATATACACATGTCGGCATTAATTTAAGATCATCTACCAGGGAGGATGAACAGGTATATTTTCCATTATGATTGATATCTTGCCATTAAACTTGAAAAAGAAATTAGTGGTTTGACATCTTCATCTAGCTAGAATCGAGACAAAAGTAAAAAACCCTTGAATTTTCGCTGAAATGTATGAATGCTGTCCCCTCAGAAATGGTGTGATATTGTATATAGTCAGCTCTTGTCATTGATTTCCTGTAAAGCAAACTCATCTAAGGATCTGTTATTCACACATTTGTTTGAAAGCAGCTGTACGTGGTTTCATGAGGGCAACATTAACATACTTCTTGCAGCTACTGATAGATCACAGCTAAAATATATAAATGGAATGGGAAGATGGGTTTCTCTAACACACAGGTCTATTTTTGTGGTATGGCGTGATGCATTGCTACACGTTAGATCCAATCAAAATCTAATAGTTGCCTTTAGTTGTGTCAAGGGAGAAATATGCAGCTTTTCCTTGAAAGGTGTTCTGGAACATTTAAGCGTATTATTTTCCATTTGAATGTTCCATCTACCCAGTGAGATCAAATAGGGAAGGTGTCCCATACTTAACAATGAGTTAGAGGCATAAGCATTGTTGAACATAAGATTGACAGCTTAAGAACAATATGGTGAAATGCATTATGCCCAAACATAGTTGGTCAAATTACAAAAAAGGTTTATCTGAGTTCGGTGATTTCTGTATATGGTGTGTTTGTAAGTTTTATCAGGAAATAATTGTTAGGATACTTTTGGGTTTATTCATCATGAAATTTAGGTATGGATTCTCACATCTCGTAATGGTGCTTGAAAATTGCTGGCATCATGTTTTCCTTTTAAGCATCATGATAGTAATATGTGTAAGAAAGTGTATAAATGCAAGTTTAGCTTATTTTATATGTTAAATCTACCATATAATCTAATACTTACATGGATTACATGTTAGATAAGCTTAGTGGTTATTTTCACAGGTTTTTGAGTAAAAGACTTGGCTGTCTGTGATGGGGAATTCTGTTTAAGAACTTTTTGCTGCATGATACCAACTTTGCTTGATAAACTTTGCCTGGTTTGCTGTTTGTGTTTAGTTTTTGTTCCTTTATATATCTATGTAAGTACTTCCTGGAAGTGTAATTTTGATTGATAAGTAAAGTAGGATCCTGTCTGTAGATGTTTATTATTTTGTTATTTTGCGCTTTAGAAATGATGGTTGAGATGCAGCGTTGTACCAGCTCACCTGATCAAGGGAGGTACGGGACATGGTGTGAGGTACGGGACATCATGGTGTGAGCTACGGGATGTCATGGTGTGGGTGTATGAAGTAGAATGAGTTACATCTGCTGAACTGGGATAAATTGTGAGAATCTTAATAGATAAACCTAACAAATTTGTTGCCTTTTTTGGCCAGGATTGATGAAGGGTATTCGTAAAACTTAAGTCTTTCTGTAATGAATTAATTGTAAAGAAGGAATCGTTGAAAAAAAAGAGATCCCATTGTTTTTTTTGCATTCAACGTATGCTAAATGCTTTGTAGTGTGTAGTTTCCTCTTTTGAAAATGTATTTATCATCATTTATTGATAACCTTGTGTCATCAATTCCATGATGGGGAGGTGCTACCTCGTCCCCAGGGATCAGGAATCTCTTCAGGGCTTCCCTCAAAACTTAATACTCCCTATTTTCTTCTTTTATCTTTTGCCTATTGCACTTTAGTAATGAATAATTCTCCCTGTGTTGAATTAGTTAGTAGTGGAGATGAGATGTATGTGACAAATTTGCTTTAATTGAAAAGTTGTCATTGTGGAGCTGGAACAGCTTTATACATACAGCAGGTATAAATATTGAGTGTAATTAGTAGTTTTTGTTCTTTCATTACCTACAACAAGGCAATCAAAAGTGTTATTAATACATATTCAAGAATGATGACTTTATCGGGTGAGAATGAGATGAAAATATTTTCAGGTTTTTAATGGAATATTCGGAACTGGTCAATTTTACCTTTCAAAGTTTCACTGCATTCATGATAAGTGGGGCTTTTGTAAATATCTGATTCTCTCATTGATCAGATCAGTGTGTGTAATGATTTTTGTTTTCTTGAGATAGTCATTTTGTATATCCAAATCATATTCATATTGATGTATTGAGTGTAAACACATTTACTTCTACCAGACTAATTCATCTTGCTCGATTATCTTCATTGGGGTGAGTTTTGAAATTTGATTGAAATTAAAGATATAGCAGAAGTCCTTTTTGTTTTCCATTGTTTATCTCCTATTTCTTTTATCATAGTGAAAATAAATCATTCTTTGTTATTTAATTTCTTTATTGCACTTTAGTATGCAAATGAGTCTATGACACTGATTAAGTTTTTAATGATATATTTTCTCCATCTATGCACAAGGTTGTGAAATGTGACCTAATGTAAATGGCTATTTTCTCTATTAATACGACATGTTTCTGGTGATTCAATTGTATGCTCATTTCATTCATCAATGCAAAGAGAGGTGGCTGATTATTCTGCTGAGGTCCAAAGGTGGTTTTTCTATTTTAGGCTCATTCAGAGGTTATTCTTGTAGGGAAACCTGCATAGCCAGGAAAAGATATTAGAAAATTATATGATTTTAAAAATGTTTCTGAACTACCTCAGGTTTCCATTTTTGGGAGTTTGTGGATTTCAGTTTTGACTTTTTGGTTCAATCAATGTAAAGATAGATCTTGTATAAGTGGTTAAAAACAATTACTAACATTTTGTACACGGGCGTTTAATGATGTATGCATTATGTATGTGACCATGCATAATGCATGTTAAGCATGTGTCTTTATGTGAAACAATGTATTGAAGCAGGCAAGTTGTATGTGAAACAAGTTGTATGCAAAGGAGATAAGTCAAAGGGAGTTTGTTTTGAAGCATATATGTTATACATAATTCATGCATGTTGTATATATGCAACCTGCATGTTGTATATATGCAACCTGCATGTTGTATATATGCAACCTGCATGTTCAGATGTTAGATTGATTGATACTGGACCTTGGGTATCCTCTGTAGCAGAATACTGATCTCATTGATGCTAATATTTTGTATTAAACTAGATATATCATTACTTTATTTTGAAGAAGTAAGATTGTTTCAAATTTTCTTAAATGCAAGGTATACTCTTTCAATCTTTGTGCACTAGCTAGATGGGTTAAAAAAAAAAAAACATGTGACTTGTGGTTGATTATTGAAATGCTTGCATGGTGATTTGATGATTGTATATTGGTGTAATTTATCAGGTTTTATACATTTGTAAATGGTGTTGCTGTAATGAGAATACAGTTTGTTTAGTTGCTGTCCTTGCAGTACAATCCTGCCTGTGGCCAATGCCACCCAAGGTTGCCTAAGCTACACAATGATAGATGGTCTTCTTCATTAATACTCTCATCAACCTGCCAGAAAATTTATATCTTTAGCGTATTTTTTTTTTTTTATTGCCTCTGTCATTTTTTTAGATAAAAAGGAAACATGCATTTTTTAGGCTGTAATAAAGATTATAAATTCCCAACATGTAAATAATCTAATGGGCCACATCTACACAAGTCTGTGTGAACTACCCTACTTGGGTGTTTTTAATGAACTGTCCTTTTTACATTTTGATACATACTTTTAGCTGTAAGGTATGGGATTCAAAGAATTTGGAGAAGGGGCAGAGTTAGGCGTGATATACTAATTTAGCCTTAAGAGTAGTATCAATGTTAACGGTTTGGTTTTAAAGGGATAAATAATGAAAGGACTATCTGGGTGGGTATTGATGCAGCTGGTAAATTGTTTTTTTTTTTATTATAGATGTATCAATTGTTGTAGCATTGTCATTAAGCACCAATAATAAATACATGGGTGAATGTCTGTGACTCTCGAGTTGTTTGCTTCTTCTGCATTTACCCCAAGTTCCTGCTCTCTCAGAAAATGAAAAACACAATGTCCTATATATATTGGTTTTCCTGGTATGTCAAGTACCAGTGCAATGGATAATTATATTGATGATAATTACTTTGAACTGAATTTTAAAATATTGCCATCTCTCATATGAAATTCTTTGAATATAGGAAACCTGTTTTTTTCTTAAATCATTGAAAAGGCAGTGGTGTAGAACCAGGGGCTTATCATTTTATTGGATATCATTTTCAATAATGAAAGTCTGACCTTTTGACTTCCTCCACATCTTTTCTTATCCAAAGTGTGTATAAATAAGATAGTGCAAAGACAAATTTGGAAAATTCTGGATGGGCCATATGTTGGTGATATTTTAACACTTTGATCGTGTCAGGCCGACTTCAGGGACCCCTTTCTCTTGAGTCTCTCTTGACAAGCTTGATCATCCTAAGAAATTCACTTCCATTAGGAAAATTAGGATTAAACAAAGGCCTGAGATTATTTTGCTACACTTAGTTAGACATGTTCCAACTGTCCATGTAATACATGTATATTTCCCTATAGCTGATAGTTTTATTAATGTGCAATAATAATAATGCCTTTGGTAATTCCAATTTAAGAAAACTGTCCAGCAGCATGATTAGTGTGGAAGTGTCAAGCAACAGCAAAACAGTATTGCTTGACATCATTATCATAACGAATTCATCTAAAAACTTTAATCCAACAAAGAAACTCGTCGAAAAACTTTAAAACTTTAAACACACAAGCTTCAGTGGGATATTTTCCCTGGGTCCCTATCATGGCTTCCAAAGAGATTTGTTTTGACTTATTTGAATGAATATTGTATTTGCTCAAGAAAGGTAATAAATATTGGAAGACTTACAAAAACGGATTTACACCTGGGAAGAATTTACTGTGCTGGTATACACAATTTATAATCAAGATGAACGGAAGAGATTTCTAATAAAACAATGGCAGTCTTCGGTCTCTAATCCTAAAATTTGACCTCTTGTAATTATCATTATTTTATTTTTTTGCCTTCTCAATTAACTTTTCTATAGCCTGCTGAATTAATTATCTTGAAATTGAAGTAAAACAGCTTTATTTTAGTATATTGGAAGTAAAGTGTCATTTCATGACGTAACATTTGACCATTGTACCTATAACCACAGCAGGAGTTACAAGGTTATCAGTTTGGCCTTAAATGAACTTTTGACTTGTTGTAATGGACCTTTGACCTCTTATAAAAAAGATACTGTCATTCTTTTCCCTATGCAGGAGATCCACACCAGCTTACAGTTGATGACAAGACTTTGGTTTTAAGGTTATTATCTCAAACAGAAATTTGGCCTTGAGCAATGGGAGGGGGGTGGGGAAGACGTACATACCAATTATGAGATGAACAAATATAGACCCACCCATTTCCCCCAGTATTTTACACAAAGCCCCTCCATCCATTCATCAACACGAATAAATTCGCCCTCGATTCATTTTTGGAATTTTTTGTTTTTATTTTCAAGAAATTGTATTTAATTATCTTAAAATTTTGTCAATTTTTGTAAAGTTTTCTTCAACTTTTGGGTAGTGTTACCACAATTTCTAATAATTTAACCAAATTTCTATTCAATTCGACCAAGTTTTTTTCTATTTTCCAAGTTACCTCCCAACCAGGCAAGGATGCAATCGGAAAGGTGAAATCCTTGGGAGCTGCCGCCTCTGCTCCTGACCAATGCCTCTGCTCTTCTAAGCATTTGACATCTGGACCAAAAATCATTTTCAGTTTTAAAGACTCCTTCAAAGACTAAATGACTACCAGAGAAATAAATTTTTATTCCATTTTTATTTCTTCATGAAAAATGAACAAAGATATATACGCTTAATATTACATACTTCCCCTCTTTCTAATTCAGTATTTTTCTTAAAGTATAAGTTTCTACAATCTCAAGTATACAAGCAGATAGTCCAAAATTTACAAATACCTGTAGACTTAACCCCCAAAGCACCATTCATGCTATCAAAAAGTTTTTGGTTTAAACCTTTTCAATACAACCTGAAGATATGAAACCTGTGAGCATCTAATTCCTACCTAGGGGTGAATTACACTATGAGAGAACAACTTAATATTGTGAATTTTATGCAACAAAAACATCTCCTAATTGAAAAAATATAACACGAACAGAATTGCATATATCTTTGGAACAAAAAGCCTCTTTGATATTTCTCAACAAAAAAGCAGCCTTCTGGTGTTTCTCTGAAAGAGAAAAAAAAAAATGATGGAAACAGCACACTTGTAATAAGCACCAACACAAATCGATGTATAAATGTGATCAAACGTTTTATCTCCGTAATTCCATTGATCATTAGCTGTCTTAGATTTGTCAAAAGACCGATGTCACCAAAGTGAAAATATTTTCCATGGTCACAAAACTTCCTAAATGAAATTATCAGTCAAAATCTGAATGAAGACATCCAATGACATTTTAATAATGAATCTAGTTCAAATATCCAGTAATTCCTCCATTGCAATTGTTGGACTTTGAATTAAAAATTTAATTGAAACTGCCAACTCTTAATTATTCAAGAAATGGTTTTGTCATTAGTGATCATATTTAAAATCATTCCTAGGAATGTATGACCCTTTGTTTCCTTATCACTCAAATCACAGAAACGTGCCTGAGAAAAGTTAGACCAGCGGGTTTAACATAGCAGGATGTCTACATTATCAAATGATGGGGCAGGAGGGAGTACTCGCATGTATTACTTAACTTTTGAAATTGCAGATGTTTTCATGACACGGACAAATTACATTATATACAAAATATGATACTTATCATAAAAGAAGTCTTCAAAAACATTTCTCAAGGTGCTTCTTCAAATCCTAAAAACTAAGTTAAAATAATAATAATAACCTGTACATTCTTAGCTTACACCATGGTCTAATTGCCATTTAAATTCATTGTGTAACATGTTGCAAATGAGTCAAATCTTATCATCCAATATCGAAAGTATCTCTGGCAACAAATCCTCCAAGATGAGAATTTTCTTCGTAATTTGTATAACAAAGATTCAAATGCTTATCCTCCTACCATGTCTTTGATGATGCCATCATGTACATCTTTGATGATGCCATCGTGTACATGTTTGATGACACCATCATGTACATCTTTGATGTCAACATGTACATCCTTGATGATGCCATCATGTACATCTAAATGACACCATGTACATCTTTGATAATGCCATCATCATGTACATCTTCGATGACACCATCATGTACATCTTAGATGATGCCATCATGTACATCTTTGATGATGTCAACAAGTACATCTTTGATGACCCCATCCTTAATGTCTTTATGATGCCATGTTATGTGATGATGTCATGTTTTTAATGAGGTAAGGTCTTTGATGATGTCATCATGTCTTTGCATGTACATCTTTGATGATGCCATTATGTCTTTGATGTCATCATGTCTTTGATGATGTCATGTTTTTAATGAGGTAAGGTCTTTGATGATGTCATCATGTCTTTGCATGTACATCTTTGATGATGCCATTATGTCTTTGATGTCATGTCTTTGATGTCATCATGTCTTTGATGTCATCATGTCTTTGATGATGTCATCATGTCTTTGATGATGTCATGTCTTTGATGATGTCATGTCTTTGATGATGTCATCATGTCTTTGATGATGTCATCATGTCTTTGATGATGTCATGTCTTTGAAGATGTCATGTCTTTGATCATGTCATCATGTCTTTGATCATGTCATGTCTTTGACGATGTCATCATGTCTTTGACGATGTCGTCATGTCTTTGATGATGTCGTCATGTCTTTGACGATGTCGTCATGTCTTTGACGATGTCGTCATGTCTTTGACGATGTCGTCATGTCTTTGACGATGTCGTCATGTCTTTGACGATGTCGTCATGTCTTTGACGATGTCGTCATGTCTTTGACGATGTCGTCATGTCTTTGATGATGCCTTCATGTCATTGATGCCTTCATGTATTGATGATGCCTTCATGTATTGATGAAGCCATGTCTTTGGTGATGTCATATCTTTAATGAAGCCATGTCTTCCATGAAGCCTACACACTAAGCTTTTTAGTGACACTGGCATTAGAAGAAATCCCCCTCAATCATAAAAAGAAAAAATGGTTTGGTGTGTACTCGACATGAATTTTAAGAAATTTCCTGCCACCAAAACCACAAAAACGTGGGGCTTTCGCCCCTGGCCCCAAGCAGGGTTTCATCCCTGACCCCACCAGGGGCACTTAAGAGGGCCTGGAACCCACGCTATTGGTGGTACATACTCATACAATGTTACTAACTCTCCCCCCCCCTCCCCCCCCACCCCCACACACACACACACTAGTGACGCCACTGAGCTTCCTTACTGTTCACGTCCAAGGACAAGTGATGGAAAATTGTCTTAAATATCTAATTTAAACTAAACAAGATACTCTTTTGTCAACTTGAGAAAAGCCAATCAAGTTTTGAAAGCAAATTTGTACACTTCATGAAGGCATGCTAAGATATTCTAAAAGTAAGGGTTTTTTTCACCATAAAATGGAAAGACCAATTTTTTATGTGATGAATATTTGATGAATGCCTTTGTTCAAAATGGGGAATACCTTTCTACACCATTTTAAAGTCCGCAAATAGATATTTATTCAAGGTCTTTAATGCTTTCATGGACAGTTGGGATTTCAAACTCCTTTTTGACGTATCAGATAGGCAGACTAAAAAAACTCAATTCATGTATAGGGTATGTAATTGAAGCATGTAATTAACTTAAATAATAATCACAAGCCTGTCAAGCCAACTCCTTAAACTTTTTAATACACAAATGTAGTGATTCTTGTTTTCACCTTAATCATCCCAATCATGTCATTGAAACATACATAGGTTGTTTGCCAACCCCCACGTCAGTGACAATTGCACACCTAAATTATTTTAAATACTCGCTTGCTCTGCACTACAAGTGATGTAGAACTTGAATATCTATGATACATTGATACATATATGAATTGCTCCCTCTGTATGATGCTACTTTTTAGAGGAAATTAAAGAAAAATACCCCTTTTGCTTTGGTAGCATAAGCTACAGCAAAAATTACACCAAAATAAACAATGGCATTCAGTTCTCAACCAAACTGCAACTCAGTGTGCAGAAAACTTACACAACTATACAAGAAATTCATATATATTTCACGCTACACCGGATTCTGTAAAATGAAGGGTCGAGTGTAAAAAAATAACAGAATGATAACTTTGTCATAAAACTTCTACAATGAATACAAGATAGTATCACATCAAGCGTTAGTTTTTTCGAAAGACTGTTGCAAGGTACATACATGTACTGTCTGGGTACTCGACTGAATAAATCTTCAAATATGCAAATTTATATCTTTGATAATAATCATATGCAAATAAGAGGCTACAATTTATACTGAGATCCGACCACTATTTCACATATTTAAAACAAGATCACAAAGATATGACAAGAACATTACACATACAGTGCTATTTACAAAAAGTACCAATAATAAACAAGTTCAACAGAACTGTCATAAAGGTGATTACTATCTTCTATAGAATTGAACACTTGTAAGTGATGCAATATAAAACTATCGATATATTCAAGATGTTTAGTAGAAGTTGATGTTCAACAAACCATGTGCTTCTGAACATACATGTAATAATTTTACCAAAGTAAAAGCTGATGACTGCTCTTATACTTGGCTACTAAACCTTCACATCAAGATATTTAGGAGCAATAATTGACATTCAAATGTAGCATGCTTAAGCAACAGGTTGTAGAGATAGCTGGTGAAGGATCCCATCACAAGAATTCAATTATTGGACAGTGCTGCCTGTGAAAACATGATGATTTGCTACATAAAGGGGGTATGTGCTCCCACTCCACATGCTCAACTTGCAGAGAATATAAAATATAACCTCCACCCACTGAAATTCAAATCAGAACAATGCCAATTCCCTGAGTCTTTTCACAAAGTTTTATTTCCAGCACTACTCTATTAAAATGTTTGATATTTGGTCAATTTGATTCTTATGAGATTTGGCCACGTTTACTCCACTCCCAAACAACCTACACGCTGATCTGTGCTTTGATTCTTATGAGATTTGGCCACGTTTACTCCACTCCCAAATAACCTGCACGCTGATCTGTTGTGCTTCGATTCTTATGAGATTTGGCCACGTTTATTCCACTCCCAAACAACCTATACACTGATCCGCACTTGATCACGCTTTCAAAACTTATTTCAAGTTTTGCAATCTTTAAGCAATGCATCTATGAAATTTCATCTATGAAATTAATTTCAATAATTCAAAACTTGTGGCACACAGTATCTCTTTGTGAAGTTTTTCTCAATAAGGATATCTTTGGTAGAAGAATACAATAAAATCCATGCTGTGTGCTTCACTTTTAGTCCAATATCAAATTGTTCTTTTAGAATATGTAGCAGAGATGCCAGATCTTCACTTTATACAATCAATAATTACACACGATCTATTGCCACATAGCAATACTCACATTCGTGGACAACAAGTTCTTAAATTATAACAACTAAACCCTGTCAGTGATGCATTATTGTTCAAAAAATATTATTTGCACACTTTGTGTAAAAAAAATATTACCTTTAACTTGAATATCATTAGTCCAAGAAATGTCGAACCCATCAAAAAAAATACAATACAATATGAAAATCTCGAAATACTAATAACATTTACATTACTGTCTAATTATTTTCAATATTGGTATAAGCTATCCCTATTTCATTGCAATATAAGGACTACAAACTACAGTAGTTCTAATCCCTCTTAATTCACAGATACATCATGTCTCTGATTTGCTTTTTCATGATTTCGTTACAAACTCATCAAGAGATTGACAGGATACAAAGCCACCACTTGTTTCAATGATGGCATTAGCGACATACCAAATAAGAATACAATCTACTTCTTTTTACAATATCAATATCGCCAGAAAGGCACTTAAACTTCATCCAAAAGAGTGCAATAGCTGTGAAACATGTCCTCCATCAAATTTTGTTTCATTTGAATAGTTTTATGAATATATACTTTTGTCTAATTCTCTTTTGTAATGAAAATATCAGAATAAATTCAATGAAGTTTGTAAATTCTTGTAACTCTAATAAAATGCTATGATTGTTCTAAACAATGAAGAAACTGTATAAAATACCTGTACATAAATATTCATAAGCTCATTGTTTCTTCCATGATTTTTTTTTCTTTCATCAATTCTTAGGAAATTAACTTTCTTTAAAAAAATCAAATTTCATGATACTTGTAGGAATGTTCATAAATTAGCACACTGATCAGTCAAGCAAAAAAAGTTTGCTAATTTTAACTGCCAAATGCATTGTATTCACCACATCCAGAACCAATGATCATTTGTACCAAGCAAATTATAGCCTAGAAGCTCAATTTTGCACCAATTCATAAGAACTCTTTTTTATTAAATTCTTCAAGAAATTTCATAAGCTATAATGGAAAAAATAATTTCATTACTTTTTCACAATTTCAATACAGTTTTAAGTGATTGTTACATTATTCATTCATTGAAGAAAATTTAGCGATTTCCAAATGAATATGAATCAAATCTAGGGTGCTTAGCTTGTTCGCTGATTTAAAAAAAAAATGTATATATATATATATATATGTATATATATATATATATTAATTATCATCCCTAGTTTGTCCAAGATAGCATGGAATTTTTCACATCATCTGTAATGGAAACAAAATGATTAATGGTTAAGCTGTGGACCTCTTGGTTATATGAGGCACTTTAATTCTTCCCTGACAATCAAAATTCTTGATTGTGAAAATATTCCTAAATTCTAGAATTTGACAGGAATTTCATTTTTGAAATATAAAAATATACTTGCAATCAAATTTCCCCCAAATCATAGAAGTTAGATGAAAAGTAAATTTTTGAATTTGACAGTTATCATGCAAAGCCTAAACAGAACATTTGGTAACTTAACTACACCATAGTATCCAGTCCTGCCTGAGGTAAACTTGAAAGAATAGCATATAAAAAAAACTGGCTTGTGGTTTGATATGGTTAAGAGAGAAAGTACCAATGTGCTTTTCAAGCTTATGTAGGTACCACAAGAAGAATATTTATTTTTTCCTTCTTCAAATTCAGACAATGCCATTCACACAATTAGAGATACATAAACCATTTAAACAAAACTTAACTTAAATTGTATCAAATGTACCCTGTATATGAACATTATTTGTGCTCAAGCAAGCATGTCAAATAAGAGTATACCAAAATTCTACACACCAAGAAAGAACAAAACTTAATCATGGGAGGCCAGTCTTTGCTTGCTGGCTTAAAAAAAACAAGGCTACAAATTACAAACACTTAAGAACTTTTATGGGAGAATTACATGACTCGCACAATCTCAATCAAGTGTTAAAAAAAAATATACAGCAAAATTTTCAAGGGTGTTTTAGAAAGGCATTTACAGGTTCCTTGGTATACCATTTGTAAGAATATACCATCTTTTCACAAAAAAAAAAAATGGACACCAAAAAACATATCTCTTCTAGCTTTGTAGAAAAATTGTTTTAAAAGAAAACAAATAAGGCAATTTGTCTGAGGAATGGAGATGATAAACTCCCATGGGAGCTTCATGGGATGAAGTTGCGAGACGGCTTCAGAGTATAGGCACATGTTAGTCTCTTGAAAGATATCTCAATTCACAGCCAGACAAAACATAGGCATTGATTTAATTGTGCCATTTTTATGCTAGGATATATCCTGCCAGTTCCACTGAAAATTCACATCAATTTTTTATAAGTAGAGTGTTATAGGTGCAAGCACCCACACAGAGCTTTTAATTTTGATACAATCTTTTAATAAACTAAAAACCATCTTGTATAAAAAAGTGCCAAAGTTTCAGAACTTGAGCATCAACTTTAACTCACTTATGAAAAATCTTTCCTTTCAGTTAATATATCTCTAAATAGTTTTTAAAGCTTTGAATACCAAAACTTGTCATTTCAGGTACAAAGTTACATTCAACAAACACACAGATGAGGAAATGGCTGCACTAACAATTCACGATTTCCACAGAATAATCAGTTCATACATGTAACATACATATAAATAAGTCTAAACACATCTATCTACTCTTTAAGAATTCTAAAATTTGATTTTTTTATCATTTTTTATTCAATTTATTCTATTTTTTGTAATAACAAGGCCTCTTCTCTATCTAGGTGAAAGCACTGTTTACTTTACATCCATCAATTACATGATGAACAGGAAGTGATGCTTATGATGAAATCTTAGAAAAGTGAAATTGAAAACAAATGTGGACAAGCTGTTCGTGCTGACAGTAGGGCTTCATTAAGAGGGTTTCAGTTTTGATCCACAAAAACTCATTAATTTCAAATTCACAGTTATGATTTCATGATTCAACACAATGGAAATTTACCCAAGCGAAGTTTCAGTTGCTTTTGTGCAAAGCACTTCACTAATTTACACAAATTTGGTCTTACTTTCACTCTATTATCTATAAAACTGACAAAACCATATATATTCAAGTTAAGCATATTTTCCACTTTAATTGGGCCGTTCATAAAAAGGGACATTTGCAATTTAAAATTTAATTGGTTCATTAAGTGGTCAAAACTGCTGTGGTAATTAAAGTTAACCTTTTCACACAAACAAGCCCTTGCCAGTAGCATGAAAATACAAGATAAAGCTTCTTTCATTTGGCATTTCCGTCGCCTTTGATCTTGTAAAAAAAAACCTTAATGCTCTTTTCTGTAAAACAGAATTTGATGATGCTTTACCATAGCTCCCAATGCACTTGCAAGCACTAATGTAGCTCCCAATGCACTTGTGTTAGGCATCAATGAACTCAAGTCATTTGGTCCTATCACAAAGATACCCAGTACAGGCATTGCATTTTAGCTATCCAAAAAAGGCACTTCTTTGAATAAAATCTTAGGCCATAAGGCAAAAGGTTGCACCTACAGTCTTACCCCATATCAATGCAAATATTAGCAACATCGTCCATTAAACCCTTCTGATGGAATAAAACAATACCAATAATGGCAATGTTTGTACGATCTAGAGTGGACAAAACAGATTAAGGCTTAAAAGGTGAATGTCAAGATGTCAATAAATGACTTCCATGTAGGTAATGACCTAGCTGTCCCTAAATGACCTAGCTGTTGCTAAATGACCTAACTGTCGCTAAATGACCTAGCTGTGGCTAAATGACTTAGCTGTGGCTAAATGACCTAGCTGTGGCTAAATGACATAGATGTCAATAAATAACCTATGCTGCCAAATAATTTCCACAAACAGAATAATGCCCCATCATAAGCACCACTAGTTTCAAACATGCTTCAAATTAAACTTAAAATAAAGAAACAATGAAGAAAATGCAGGTACAAAGAAACGAACAAAGAATGAAAGAAACATCTATTGCAAGGATAATTCTTAATAAACCTGAATTTCCAGCTTCAGGGTCCTTTTTTGTACAACTCATATAACCAAATTTCACTTCTTGTATCAGATGGATATGAAAATATATCTTTATGAAATTCTCCTGCTCTACGTGTTTTTCTCACACGTATGGATGATGGATGTCCCGACCGTCTTCGAGTGAAAGTACTACTGTAGGACCGGCATGGGTTGGATCATTGGTATCCTTGGGATAAAATCCATTCTTTTGGGCTGAAAATGGGATTAAACAAAGACAATATTACCATTACTCGATAGCAATGCATCTTCATACATACAATACATAATTGCATAACCGACATTAAAAAAAAAAAAAGATGTAATATAAAGCTAGGCCATCTGTATGGTAGACATATAATACACCGGGGATAATTTCCCCTCTCACTGGCTTGGCATCATAGGTACTAATGCAACAGTAAAAGGAAGCAATTTTTTTTAAGATTTGTGCAATAAAGGCAAAAATTGAGGAATCTTTTTTAATTATCAATACTGTTCTTACTTCTGAACCTTAGTTAAAAAAAAACAGAATTTCGATATTAATATAACTGCTTGTCATTTAAGTACTTACAATTATAAGCTAGAACCAGAAAACGAAAATGTTTAGTGGTTCCGATGCATTCTTTCATTGTTGGTTGATTTTAAAGTTTTATGCTAATTATGCTAAAAACACATATTCATAAGTCATGCCCACCATGCACATAAATAAAATAGAACCTGTTGACTACAGTACAAGTGCGATGCAAAACATGCATACGGTTGCACATTAATTACTGTTTTAAGAATTTCACATAAAGCCTCACCTACATGACATAACTCACTACCAAACCAATTCGTCACATATACGGACCAAATCTCATCTGTGTACCACCAATGTCTGCAATGTGTTTACAAGTTTTTTGGAGCATTTTTACACTAAGGCATGCATATTAGAGACCTGTTGACAACATAGGCATGTACACAATACCTGACAAATAACATGCAAGTATGATGCAAACAGACATAATAGTTTCTATAAATTTATCACTTTTCCAAGATTTTTTAATTTCATAATAACTTTTTCTCCCCTTCCCTCACTTAGCAATATGACATCACCACCAAAAACAATACGGCAAACAGACAATGGGTTATCTGTGTACCACATATGACCTGTATCCAATGTATTGTCCTTGTGCTACTGTGATAATTATAAGCTCTTTTCAGCAAAACCATATTCAGCCCCACCCCACTACGCACATGTATATTTATGATATTCAACAATTTTATACCATGAAAATGTATACACTAGCTAACAACATAAATGTAGTTGTTAAACTAAGAGCATTTGATTTTTCATTAAGCCCTGCCTAATCATTGAAATGCATGACATCACCACCAAAACCTATAGGACACATGTACGGCTCATGGGCTATCTGTTTCCCACATATGACAAGTATCCAGTTTATCAATCTTTAAATATCGTGTTTACAAGCTCTTTTCAGCATAATCATGTTAGGCCTGCCCATTAAGCATATTAATGAAATACAATGTTTTTGTAACATGCATGAATACGTACACACTAGCTAACATCATAATTACACCACATATGAAACAAAATGGACATGCGGTTCTTAAAATTTGAGCATTTCAAGATTTTTGAATGAGGCCCACCTACTCATTAATATGCATGACATCACCACCAAAAAGAATGGGACACATCTACAGACCATGGGCTGTCTGTGTACCACATATGACATGAATCAGTTTATTATTCTTGAGATATCGTGTTTACAAGAACTTTTCAGCCCATATAAAGCCCCACACACTACGCATTTTAACGAAATTCAAAGTTATTATACAATGATCATATTATACCAAATATGAAACAAAACGGACAAACGATTGTTGAAATATTAATTCAAGATTTTTACATTAAGCCCCACCCACTCATCAATATGCATGCCATCATTACCAAAAAACAATAAGCCCCGCTCACTAGGAATATTATTGACATTCAAAATAATTTCACCATGAGCATGTGGATTACTTGCTAACATTACTATACCACATATGAAACGAAACGGACTAACGCTTGTTGAAATATAAGCATTTCAAGAATTTTACAATAAGCCTTGCCCACTCATTATTATGAGTGCCATCATCACCAAAATTAATAGGGCATCTGTGGACCATGGGCTACCTGTGTACCACATATGACATAAATCAAATGCGTCGTTGTGGAGATTTCTTGTTTATAAGCTCTATTTGGCGAAATTAATTCAAGCCCCACCCACTACGCACACTAATGAGATTCAACGTTTTAATACCATGAACATGTGGACACTAGCTAACAATTTATTATGAAAAGTATAAAACAAAACGGACAAACGGTTCTTAAAATATGAGCATTTAAAAAAATTGATATTAAGCCCCGCCCACTTCTTAATATGCATGCCACATCATCACCAAAAACAGGGCACATCTTTGGATCATGGACTACCTTGTGCTACATATGACATAAATCCAATGCCTTCTTCTGGAAATTTCAAGTTAACAAGCTCTATTTGGTAAAATCACTTTTAAGCCCCACCCACTATGCATATTAATGAGATTTAACATTGTTATATTATAAGCATGTGGACACTAGCTAACAACATTATACCAAATATGAAACGGATCAATGGTTATTAAAATATAAGCATTTCAAAAAT
This sequence comes from Chiridota heheva, assembly GCA_020152595.1. NCBI lineage: Eukaryota > Metazoa > Echinodermata > Holothuroidea > Apodida > Chiridotidae > Chiridota > Chiridota heheva. Next base: position 1,162,528 of record JAIGNY010002198.1, read on the forward strand.
TGTACATTAAGCCCTGCCCACTAATCCATATGCATGTCATCATCACCAAAAACAATACGGCATATCTTTGACCATGGGCTATCTGTGTATCACATTTCACATGAATACAATGTATCGTTCGTGAGATATTGTGTTTACAAGCTAGGCGTAACACAGACATATTCCCATAGATGCATACGTACGTACATAATACATACATGTTTAGACCCTACAACTGATAACATATCCGTGATCCTACATAACTGGTGACCAATCACCCATACATGTGTAGACCCTACAACTAATAACATGGGCGTAATCCTGTATAACTGGTGACCAATCAATGTGACCAAACAGTCACTTTAGAACTAACCAGAACCAAAAGGTTTTGTGGTTCTGATGTTTTTCTTTTTCTTTTCTTCGTAAGCTGATTGATTTGCAAAATTTGTATTAACTGTCATGTCATTGCATAGACCTATCATGAAATATTTTTTGCATGATATTTATTCATAAGCCACGCCCACCATGCACAGCAATAAAAATGTTGACAATATCGGCATTTGCACAATATCTAACAACATTATCAAGCAAGTATGATGGAAAAACAGGTGCTTGTTTATTCTATTTCAAGACTGCCTACTCCTTGATATTCATGACATTACTACCACAACATTAGAACATAAGTACCAACCATGACCCCTGATATAGCATAAATCTGATATACCAATCATGAGATACAGTATGTTTACTTTACATTTAGGACATTAACATTAAGCCATGCCCACCATGCATATGAATGACATATGTTGATAACATAAGCATGTACAAAATAACCAACCAAATGTTCATGCTCAATATGACACAAAACGGACATACAGTTGCTCATGTATCAATCTGTGTACCAATGTGACATGAATCCAGTTATTGACCTACTGTGTTTACAAGCTCTATTCAGCAAAATCATACTAGGTCCCACCCACTCAACGTATCTAAAATCATGAACATGGGACACACCAGCTAACATAATTATCCCAAGTATGAAACAAAACAGATATGCGGTTGTTAATGTATGAACATTTCACGATTTTTACATTAAGCCCCGCCTACTCATTAATATGCATATAGGGCACATCTACAGACCACGGGCAATCCGCGTACCAAATATGAAATGAATCCAGTTAACCGTTCTTGAGAAACTGTGTTTACAAGCTTTTTTCAGCGAAATCATATGAAGCCTCGCTCACTATGCATATTAATATATAAGTCAACAATTTTACATCATGAACATGGACACATCAGCTAACATCATATTTATACCAATAATGAAATTAAACAGACATGTGGTTGCTACAATATGAACATTTCAAGACTTAAACTTTAAGCCACTCCTACTCATTGTATGACAACACCATCAAAAACAATAGGGCACATCTACAGACTATGGTCAATCGTGTACCAAATATGACCAGAATCTAGTTTACCGTTCTTAAGATACCATGTTTATAAGCTTTTTTCACCAAAATATTATTAAGCCCCGCCCACTATGCATATTAATGAAATTCAACGTTTTTACATTATGAACATGGACAAATCAGTAAACATCATAATTACACCAAATATGAAACAAAACAGACATGCGGTTGCTAAAATATGGACATTTCAAGATTTTTACATTAAGCCCGCCTACTCATTAATATGCATACATGACATCACCATGCAAAACAATAGGGCACATCTACAGACCATGGGCTATCTGTGTACCACACACGAATGTCATCGATTGGTGGGTCTGATCAGGTTCATCCATACACACACACATACATACACATGCACGACAAGCGAACCAGGTAGATCCCTGATGCTGATAACATCAGAACCAAAAATGACAAAATCTTCATTATTACACCTCCTGTTTGGCATTGCTAAAGCTCTTGACAGCAAACAAAACGGTTTTAGGAAAAGAAGAGGACGGATGTAAGAGGCCAACGATGGAAAACATGTGTCTCATTAAATCACTTCTTCTTTTGAATTTAGGACAATTTTACCAAACAATTTATTTTATTTTATTTTAAAAAGAAAAACACAAATCAAGTTGAATATATTCTAAATATGTAAAAGACAAACATTCTAAACAATTCTAATATTTTCTTCATTATTATTTATTGCAGGGGAGAGGGGTGGGACGAGAGGAGGAGAGTTGCTTGGCTAACTAATGTAACCCTTGGATCCAAACTTGACTAATATATATAGGCAGTTCAACTTAAAGGACACCAAACAATAAATCTTTTACATATTAATGACACCTATCAATCTGATGTTTATGTATCAAATGCTACAAAAGGCAATCTTTAAATGCTTCCTGAGCATAAGCTTAAACAATCTTTTAAGGATTTGTAATATATTTAAAATTTATAACATATTAAGTTGACATAATTAGCATGCATAATAGTGTTCAATTTTGCTTCAAAATCAGCCAGAGTGGTACCAGGATTAA